>JAJOOR010032477.1:0-12383 GCA_036250505.1 Solanum acaule | reverse complement strand
TGTGGCAGAGCATATCCCTCATAGATTGGGACAGTGTGGCTAACACCATCACCAGAGTCCATGACAATACCTGTTGTACGACCACTGGCATAAAGAGACAGAACGGCTTGAATAGCGACATACATAGCAGGAGTGTTAAATGTCTCAAACATGATTTGAGTCATCTTCTCGCGATTAGCCTTAGGATTGAGAGGTGCCTCTGTAAGTAGAACAGGGTGTTCCTCTGGAGCAACACGAAGTTCGTTGTAAAATGTATGATGCCAGATTTTCTCCATGTCATCCCAATTGCTCACAATACCATGTTCAATTGGATATTTCAATGATAGAATACCACGTTTCGATTGAGCTTCATCACCAACATATGCATCTTTTTGCCCCATACCAACCATCACACCTGTGTGTCGTGGCCGACCAACAATGCTCGGAAACACTGCCCGTGGAGCATCGTCTCCAGCAAATCCAGCCTACACAAACACAATACTACATGTTTACAAATCTTTCAGAATTTCAAATTTCAAATTTCAAATTTCTTGTACCTACCTTGACCATTCCTGTTCCATTATCACAGACGAGTGGCTGAATATCCTCACCATCTGCCATTTTTTATCTACTGCATGCCATGATCAAAATTCAAAGTAACTTTTAGCTAGTCTTTAATTGTCATTCGATCCAATGTCGACATTTACAAAAGAGTGTTACCACATTTGTACCCTTTCAACCCAATAACAAGTTTCAATGTCCATAATCCTTCCCATAAGTCATTAATATCAACATTCAAGAAGCAAATTCAAATGTCATAATCAAGTCGCTATAACAAATAAAGGATTTTGCAGTAATTATTTAGCAATAATAATATAATATAATTATTTATAATCAACACTCAATATAATGCCCCTAATTATATTGGCGGAGCTAGTTACTAAGGGGGTCTAAAATCTAAAGAACTGAATACCCTAACTAGCTGAAGGGGGTTTGAGTTTTGACATCTACTCTATAAATAAACAATAATTTTAACCATGTATAAGCTATCATCGACAATGTTATCCAAATATTATAATCTAGATAATAATCTCATCTCATATAATATGTGATAAATAATCTCATGAGTTAGCTAATATCCATTACGAAACGCTAAACAAATTTAATCCCAAATTTAATAATGATATAGTATCCTATCCCTATAACCAAACGATCAATAGACACGAATTTGAATTATTCTCATACACATATATTGATTTTAAATTCTAAATTTGTCTCGGAACAAAGAAATTACCTTTTTGGGGAGAGGAATAAGCTGTTGGTGCCCACAGTTGGGTTGTGAGTGCAAATACAAATTTTTTTTTAAAAAAAAAACAAAGCAAAATTGAAATGAAACTCAACGATTCCAAAAGGCAATGAAATGGTCTTCTTTTTAAATGCTACAAAAATAAAATTCCCACATTTTTTGCTGTCTGTTAACTTTTCTTTGGTATATATTTGGTCTTTGTTATTGTCTATGATCGCCACGTGTCACTTATTTATATGAGGTCCTGCTTTTTATGGGTTGGCTTCTCCTCATATTTAGCCAATTTAAACGGTTCAATTTTTAATTAGATTTAGAAAATTCAATTTGATTTCAATTTTTTTAAATAAAATCGATTGTGGTTGATCTATTTTTTATTTTTTTTACACCAAAAACAGGAAAAGTAAAAAATTGACCAAGCTCGATCATTTAAATATTTGGTGAAAAATCTTTTGATTTAAAAATACAAATTAAAAGTTTTTGTGATTAATAGGTGTATAAACATGTATATATAATACGCAAATAATTATATATGTCTTATGTAGTGTATATGTAATGTATCAATATTGTTAAATAGTTTATGTAATGTATCGATATTGTATTAATATTGTATAAATGATATATAAACATGTATATATGATGTACAAATAATTATGTAGTGTATATGTAATATATCAATATTGTATAAATGTGTATAATCTTGTATTGATATTATATAAATAATTAAGTAATATATCAATATTTATTTGTCTATCATGCATTCCCACCTTAATAAATGAAAAAATAAACGAAAATAATAAAACGACATAAATATTCATTTTTTCACAAAAAAATAGGTAAAACAATTAGAAAAGAAAAAAAAGTTTTAAAAAAGGAGCAACAAAAAGGTTTAAACAGCGATTTTAAAATAAAATAGCACAACAAGAAAAAATAGAAAAAGATTACTTTTTTTATAAATCAGAAAGAAAATGTCCAAATGGCAACTTGTCACTTTTGTAATAGCCGAGTGACTATATATATTTAGTAAGAATAATGTTCGAGACCATTTTAAGTAAAAAAAAAATGTGAATAATTTTTTGGGTAAGAAATTTAACCCAACGGACATTTTGCATAATTTACCTTTAAAAGAATCATGCATAGATACTGTCTCAGTGATATGTGTGTATCACATTATATATCATTTATTTCAGTGTGTATCACATAAATTCCATGGACGCGCCATTACTACATTGTATATCATACATAATTTTACATGGAGACACAATGGTATTCATGATATATAAAAGAAAATAAATATACAGTGTAATATACATTGATATACATATGTATGTACATGAGATACAATACGGAAATACAAATGAAGTCATTTTCAGACTCAAGTTTTTAATGTGAAATTAAATTCAAATTCGCCTCAAAGCGTCTCCAACACCTCCAAAATGGATATTAAACTCCTTCATATGTTCATGATAAAACCCAATATTACTCAATCGAGATAAATCACAGATACACAAATCGCGAATCAAACTTATGTTAAAACTCTTTAACTTCAAAATTTGACGAAAAAACCTAAAGAATACTTCAACCCAAATGCAGAAAAATGGACACTGCAACACCAACATGAAATCAATAACTAATGGAGATTTCAAGTAGAGATTTAATAGAAAACATTGAAAGATTTTTTGCTAAATGTTAAGAAATCTTGGCCAAAAAAGAAAGTAAATAAATTTGTAAGAAAATATTCGATTTTTTTTTGTAAAAGCATTAGGTGGGAGGGGATACTAAATATTTTTTGTGATTTTAAAGTTTTTTTTTTTTTTGATATTGAGTGTCAGATCTTTTAGATATAAATATTTAACTTGGGTTATCAAATGTCATATGCAAATGAACTTTTTTTTTTTGTCAATTATTGCTCATAATTGTCGTACTTTGCAAATTTATCTAATATAAAAGAAAATATTTTTTGATATTGAGTGTCGAATCTGATAAGTCTTAATGCTCCCAGATGTTTTGATGATCTCCTCATAAGTGCAGGGACCTGGTCCTCTGTAGAGTATGCTCGTCCAGGGTCATATGCTGTACAACTGTAAAGTTGTCTGCGTCAGAAGTTGGTGAAGTTGCCAGTGTACTACACCAACCAGAAGTGACAAGGTTGTTTGTCCAAAGGGTATTAACTCTTGATGTTTGATATATTCACGACTAAAAACAAAAAATTAACCATTCATTCAAAGAGAGATATTCAAGCTTCAAAACAGCAAGGGACCTAATAGATTGCATTATTGCTTCCTACACCAGCTGTTATTTTGATCGCTTGTATTTGTGCGTATATTGTAGGAATCGTTTCGCTCGTGATAGAAACGTTTCAACCTTAAGTGAATCATTGTAAAAAACTTAGTTGTGAGTAACTTAGTATCTTACGTCAAAGTCTATATTAATCAGTTGTGTTAGTATAGTGGGCAATGCAAGCATTGCTTTGGCTCATTGAGTGATAGTGTATTACTCAGGATAAAGATTAGTAGGATAATCTCGTATGTGTTGTAAACTGGGCTTTACTTTGGCTTGTGAAGTTTAGTAAAAGCAGTTTGGAAATCCTATAAGACAGGTCGTAGTTTTACTCCCTTGAGCAAGAAGGTTTTCACGTAAAGTTGCATTTTCAATCTTTACTTTCAACATTTATTTACTTTATGCTATTGTAATTGTGCTGAGGACTTGGTCCTATCGTAACTAGTGGAAGCATACATTCTAACAAGTGGTATCAGACGTAATTCTCGATGGATCGTACATTCCCACAAAAGAAGTGAAAGATGGAGAGCTCACTACAACGGTTATCAAAACCAGAAAGGAGTACAATGAAATGGACAAGAAGAAAATAGAAAAGAACTATAAAGCAAAGAAGATTCTGGTATGTGGAATCGGCTCAGATGAGTACAATCGCATCTCTGCATGTGAGACAACCAATGAGATATGGGACTGTCTCCAAACAGTCCATGAAGGAACGACACAAGTGAAGGAGTCTAAGGTCGATATGCTTACGACTCAATATGAGAACTTCTGTATGAAGGAAGGTGAAACCATTCACGAGATGAACTCAAGATTTACCTCCATAACCAACGAACTAAGATGTCTTGATGCCTATTCCCCCAAGCAAACAAGTTCGAAAGATTCTCAAGGTGCTTCCCAAGTCATGGGAAAACAAAGTGAATGTTATAACTGAAGCAAAAGATCTGAAGACGCTTGCCATGGATGAACTGATTGGAAATCTCCAAACCTATGAACTGAACAAGCAACAGGGGACAAACATGAAGGAGGGAAAAAAAAAGGAGAAATCAGTTGCTTTGAAAACATCTCAAAATGATGTGACTAAAGAGGAGGATGAAATGACATATGTCACTAGAAGTTTCCAGAAGATCATAAGCTTTCAAAAGAAAGCTTCGACCAGCAGAGCAGCAAATGCAAATGATCTTTGTCATCAATATTGTATAAATGATACATAAATATGTCTATGATGTACAAATAATTATGTAGTGTATATGTAATATATCAATATTGTATAAATGTGTATAATCATATATTGATATTATATAAACAATTATGAAATATATCAATATTTATTTGATTATCATGCATTCCCACCTTAATAAATGAAAGAATAAACGAAAATAATAAAATGACATAAATATCATTCTTTCACAAAAAAAAAAAGGTGAAACAATTAGAAAAAAGTTCTTTTTCTAAAAAATCAGAAAGAAAATGTCCTAACGGCAACTTGTGACTTTTGTAATACCCTAGTGACTATATATTTGGTAAGAACAATGTTCGATTGGCCATTTTAAGTAAAAAAAAAATATGAATCATTTTTTGCGTAAGAAATTAACCCAACGGACATTTTGCATAACTTACCTTTAAAAGAAGGAAAAATTACCTAACTACACATTTTTTTTTACCCTATTTTTTATTGGGAAACTTACATAAATATACTATAATAAAAAAATATTTACCATTTATAGCAATAACATTTTTTTTTCACTTGAATACTTTTAATACATGTATAATACAGTTTTAATATATATTACAAAGAACAATTTATTATTCACACACAATACAAGTTTTATTGATGGATAATACATTTATCACACATTTTAATACACTTATAATACAATGTGTCAACTTCTTACCAAACAAGCACAATATATTTTTAAAAACAGTTATAATACATATATATTGCATATTTAATTCACTTTTAATACATATTGCAGATTTAACATACTATTATTATGTATTGCTATAAATGACAATAAATAAAAAGTATCGCTAAAATCAGTAATTATTTATTAAAAGGCACCCATCCAAGTAATTTTTCCTTTATTCCCTACTATTTTAAAAAAATAGAAAAATCCCTCTTTTTTCTCAAATTCTATCCTTTCCATTTCCAGATACATAACTTTCAATCTTTCAATTCCGCTATTTTCTCCCTTTTTTCTTGCTTATAATCACTCTACTATATCACTAGTTACCTTCATCACTCTTTTATTTTGAATTTTAAATATTTTCTCTCTCCAATTAATGATTTAAAGTTAATCAAGAGGTAGTTCTTCATTTATTTTTTTCTTTTCATTTTTTTACAGGAAAACACGAACAATAGGCTCAATTTATTGACTTTGTGTCATATGTTTGTTATGTACGTGCAGTTCTATTTTATAACTAAATCATTGTTTATCATATTCATAATTTTTTTGTATATGATACATAGCTACGTCAAATTATACAGGTATGACACATAAATACTACTCCCTCCGTCCTATTTTATGTGGCAACATTTGACCAGACACGGAGTTTAAGAAATAAATGAAGACTTTGAAATGTTTACCGAATTTCCCCTTACAAAAATAGTCATATTAAAAAGTAGACTCACTTTTCTCTCTCCTCATAAATGTATTGGAGTACTAATCTTTAAGATTAAGTGGGACCAACAAGGGTAAAAAATGAATTATACCTTTAAATACTTACCATATAAGGAAATGTGATATTCTTTTTGGGACTGACCAAAAAGGAAATGTTGTCATATAAAATAGGACGGAGGGAGTAATTTATACTACATGTATCGATCTCAAGCCAAACAACTTATGGGCAACAATTACATGTTTAATGTGTCCCGTAACAATACAATACTTGTCAATTTAAACGAGATACATAAATAGTAATGTATCATGCACTAATTTTTTAGATATGATATGTAAATTCGAATTTATACTAAATGTATCAATTACATAGCAACTACCACACGGTAATGTATTGATCTCAAATCTAATATCTTATGGGCAACAATTACTTATTTAATGTATCTAGTATAAATACAATACTTATCAATTTAAACGAGATACATAAATAGTAATATATCATGCACTAAATTTTTAGATATGATACGTAAATTCGAATTTATACTAAATGCATCAATTACATAGCAACAATTACTTATTTAATGTATCTAGTATAAATACAATACTTATCAGTTTAAGCGAGATACATAAATAGTAATGTATCATACACTATTTTGTTAGATATGATACATAAATTCGAATTTATACTAAATGTATCAATTACATAGCAACTACCACACGGTAATGTATCGATCTCAAATCTAACATCTTATGGGCAACAATAATTTATTTAATGTATCTAGTATAAATACAATACTTATCAATTTAAACAAGATACATATATAGTAAAATGCTAAGTAGCAAAGATATTCATGATGTATCTTCTCAATTTTTTCGACAAATTTGAATCAAAATTGAAAGGATCTTCAATAAACTAGGAGAAGAATTTTGAATCTCAAAATTTTCAACAATTTTGAATCAAAATTGAAAGGATCTTCGATGAACTGGGAGAAGAAAGAATCTTGAATCTCAAATTTTTTGATAATCTTGAATCAAAATTGAAAAATTATTCGATGAACTTGAAGATTCTAAAGGAGATTGTTTGTCCAACAACAATTCCATCACTTTTGTATCCTTCATAACTCACCTCGCTTACCCAAAAATTCGATAAAAGTTTTTGAATCAAATCTGAAAGGTTTCTTCGTTGAACGGGGGGAGCAATTTGAAATTTTAAATTTCTTCATTCTGTTAGGATTTGCCTCTGTATGATTGAGAGTAAGAAGAAACGTGAGTGTAATTTATGAGATTTAATTAATTTTCAGATTTTATTCCCTTTTTAGGGTAACAGAAAGATTTTCCTGTATTAGAATTAATGTATCCGGATGGTGACTTATGTATCCGGAAGGTACAAATTTTAAGGGATTATTGTAATTAGAAAAAGAGTAGAGATATGATGTAATTTACTCTTTACACTATGAGATTTATGTAAGTTATATTTAAAAGAATCATGCATCGATACTGTCTCAGTGATATGTGTGTATCACATTATATATCATTTATTTCAGTGTATATCACACAAATTCCATGGACACCACTACTACATGTGTATATCACATCGTATATCATATGTATCATAAATAATTTTACATGGAGATACAATGGTATTTGTGATATATCAAAGAAAATAAATATACAGTGTAATAGACATTGATATACATATGTATTTACACGAGATACAATACGGATATACAAATGAAGTCATTTTCAGAATCAAGATTTTAATGTGAAATTAAATTCAAATTCACCTCAAAGCGTCTCCAAACACCTCCAAAATGGATATTAAACTCCTTCATATGTTCATGATAAAACCCAATATTACTCAATCGAGATAAATCACATATACACAAATCGCGAATCAAACTTATGTTAAAACTCTTTATCTTCAAAATTTGACAAAAAAACCTAAAGAATACTTCAACCCAAATGAAGAAAAATGGACACTGCAACACCAACATGAAATCAATATCTAATGGAGATTAATTAGAAAATATTGAAAGATTATTTGCTAAAAGTTAAGAGATCTTGGCCAAAAAAGGAAGTAAATAAATTTGTAAGAAAATATTCATTTTTATTTTGTAAAAGCATTAGGAGGGAGGGGATACTAAATATTTTTTGTGATTTTTTTTTTTTTGATATTGAGTGTCGGATCTTTTAGATATAAAAATTTAACTTGGGTTATCAAATGTCATATGCAAATGAACTTTGTTTTGGTCAATTATTGCTTATAATTGTCGTACTTTGCAAATTTATCTAATATAACAGAAAATATTTTTTTGATATTGAGTGTCGAGTCTTTTAGATAATATAAATATTTGACTTAGGTAATGACTGTGAATATTACCATTGACAACCGGAAATGTTCAACAGTTTCCCCCCATAGTTAATCTCTATACTTCCTGTCAACTTCCTTCAGAACACTTTTGGGCATTATGAATACATCACTCCAAAAGTTATAAATGGAAAATAAGACAACATTGATGATTTGTAGCCTTCCAGCATAAGATATATTTCTAGAATAAGCAACAGTGATCTTTTCAACCAACTGATAACAATCCATTTTCCCACATTTCTTTGAAGATAATGGTAATCCCAGGTATCTTATAGGTAGTGAACCTATTGAGAAACCTGTAATGTTCAGTATCTCTGCTTGTACACTATCCTCAATACCAGCCAAGAAGATATTAGATTTTTCCTCATTTGCCACTAGCCCAGTTACACTACTAAAGTTTCTAAGTGCCTCCATAATCTCTGTACAGACTATTTGACTTGGGTTATCAAATGCCACATGCAAATAAACTTTTTTTATGTCAATTATTGCTCATTATCGTCATACTTCGCAAAATTATCTAATATATAAATAAAAGAATAGTTTTAAGGGAAAATTGTATAAAATAACAAACTATTAATTCAAATTAAATGATATAATCACAGTTTGATTTAATTGTAACACGTATCAAACAGTTGTCATTCGCCTCTCTCCCTAAGTTTCTCGCTCGCCAATCTCTCCCTTGCCTCTCTCGCTTTTATACAAACACAAATGTATAAAATGCTTGTGTTTGTATAAAGCGAGAGAAAATTGTATATACAAATACGAATACATATATTTTCGTCATATACACTTATAATTATACAAATACAAATCTTCCCTTGTCCAGTTCTCTTTTGCCTTTCTCTCTTTCTCGCTTCATACAAACACAGATTATACAAATTACAATGTATAATTTGTGTTGTATAAAGCGAGAGAGAGAGATTTGATATACAAATGTTTTATTTCGATTCAATTGTATACAAATTCAAATTTTATGCAGATATACAAACACATAAAATTGAATTGAGAGGCTGCCAACGATTTATACAAATGGCTTGCTAGCGAAATTATACAAATCCGAAGCTCCTGCCAGCGAGTTATACAATCTGATGCTTCATAGCAAACATAAAGTTTTCTACGGAGAGCAATTATACAAACTATAGGTATAACATACAAATATGATTTTTATGTTTGCTATATGTGAAAGTTGCTCTATTTTAAATAATGTAAGCCCATTTTTTAAAAAAAAATTACCATCTTTATTGATTTCTCTTTAAGATAATTTGTAAGACTTATCACCAATAAAGTATATGGTGCAGTGAATGGTGTTACTCCTTTCTTAATTAGATGTTTCGAGTTTGAGCCTCATGTATGGAAAAATTCCTGAATTGAGCCTTATGCAGTGAAAATTCGAATTAGTCAGACTCTAATACAAACACCAAACGTCGAAAGAAAACCATTTTTTTAAAGACTTATCTATGTAATCTACATGAACAAATAATAAGGATATTTGATACTATTACCAATTGAAGATTTTCAAGTTAATCTTTTAATATTTACCCAAATAGGCCATAGAATAGGGTATATTTAAAAAACCCAGAAGTTATGTACTTGGAATATTCTCATTAATTGTACTAATATAGTATGTTAATGTAGCCAATGATGAGATTCCTACTCCCATTAATTACTTGTCCACTTTTAAATTGACATACCTATTAAGAAAATAATTAATGACATAGTGAGTTTACTATTTTACCCCTATTAATTATGAAGTGGATGAAAGTTCTGCATTTTTCAAAATAATTAGTCATTTAATTGAGGGTATAATAGGTAAAAAGAATTTGTTCTTTCTTGATTTGTCAAAATGGACAAGTAATTAGGGACAACTATAAAAGAAAAAGTTGACAAGTAATTAAAGAGAGAGAGTATTTTTTTTTTAAAACAAAGTTTAGATCTTACATTGAGATAATAAACATCATGAGATGCACTTGACCTTAACGTGGTGAGGATCTTTGTGAATCCCACTGCAAAAATATTCGAATCAAAATTTAATAAATTCATTAATTAATCGACTTGTTATATGTGATCTGAATTTATTCATCTTTTAGTTTCATGCATGTGATTCCAAAATTAAAGACACCTCCTTTTGTTTTTTTAATTTTATTTTTCTCTTCATATGTATGATTGCAAACCATATAGTATGATTTTAATACATTTTTTATATGAAGAGATGTGATGTAATCATCATTGAAAAATTATTTAATTTATTTTTGAAACAGATTGTGTCAATTTTGATGAGTTGCTTCCTGTCGAGTTTGGATTATTTTTATACCTATATATTTTTAAAATAAAATTAATTATCTAAAATTTATTTGTTTAAATAAACTCAAAACAGAATATCAAAGGTATAAACATACAATTATAATAAAATCTAAAGAATAATATATACAAGAATACAGAATGAAACAATAAAAGGGATACTGCTTTATCTAACGTGATGTCTAAGAAACTTTTGATAAACGAATTTCCATTAGACTTCAATTCCTTTAAGTGTGACCTAAAAGTTTAATTTATTAGAAAATGTATATTTATATTTATTTAACGAAAAAGGTTAAAAAATGTTCTTAAATTATGTAAAATGAATAAAAATGCTCTCCGTTTATGATTTGATCTAAAAATATCTTTGTCAGCAATACTTTGGATCAAACATGTCCTTATTATTGCTTAGTGGGTTAAAAATGTCCTTTTTAAATATACTATTTATTTTCTTTTTAACATTTTTTTTTTCTAATCATACTTTTTTTAATTAGCAAATGTTTATCCTACTTCAATTCGAAAAAAATAAAAATAGAAATATTTATTATTTTATTATAATTATTTTTATCATTGTATAAAAATTAATGATGAATTTACTATGATTTTATATATATGCCATATATTATCCGTTAAAAGGGTACATGAATTTATTCTATTTTAATTGATAAAATGAGATTAAGAAGAATTATTTTTTTCCTACATTTTTTTTTTATTAGTTAAAGTGATTTTAAAAGAAAGAAAACAAAAATAGGGTTCTTTGATAATATTTTTATTAGGACAAAGATGTGTTTAAAAAGAAAAGAAAAAATATATTTATTCAAAAAAAGGGTATTTTTAACCCATTTAGTAACTATAGCGGTATTTATGGACAAAACTATCAACATCAAGGGTATTTTTGGACCAAATTATTGACAATAAACCAAACTATAAACAAATGACATTTTTATTCATTTCACATAGTTTTTGACCTTTTTTCGTTTGCTTAATTATATTTCCAAATTTATATATATGTGAGCTTGATTATTTTTTTAAAACTTTAAACCAAACACAATCTCAAAAATTTAATTACTTTAAGATTGCATGAGCATTATTCAAACTATATAAAGGACCACCATCCTTTACCAACCAGTGTGGGAGTACTCTTTAACAGACTATATATATATATACACACACGATATGATTTCACTTAATTACTAGTATAAAAGAATCATCGATCATACTACCTGTGTATATTTATGTATAATATATTCTTGAGAGACTTTTAAATTATTTGACATGAATTAATAATTTTGTCTTCAAACAATTGACAGCTTTTAAAATATTTCTTTACTTGACTAACTAAACTTATTATATTAAAATATGTATTTATGCGTTTGTACTTTGTATTAATCCAACTAGCTGATAAATAATTAAGTTGTGAGTCAGAAATGAGGCCAATTGACAATCATTTCGAAGATATACATATCCAACATATATAAATGAAGAATATTCCACTAGAAATATTGTACTAATTTTATTTTTCTTCAACTCTATTTTCCTCCCT
>JAJOOR010032476.1:0-11601 GCA_036250505.1 Solanum acaule | reverse complement strand
CCCCCCCAGGAAAAGAAAAAAAGAAGTGTACCCTTTATCTTTTGGGACTTTTAGATAAAATGTGACAACTCTTAGCTAGGTGGAGGATTGGTCTTTTATAAGAATTCCCAAAAAATTGGAAATAGTTGAGATAAGACACGTTGGCAAAGATAAACGATGGCAATAAAGATGCTATTATACCATTATTATATTATGAAAAGCACATGAAATTGACAATTCACGTTGATTATTGCAAGAATTTCAATATATATATATATAGCTTGCTAGTTGCTTAGTTGTACTCTATTTTTAAATTAAATTTAAATAAGTGATTATTCCTAACTTGTGATATAGACAAATAATCATGTACTTCTTATCATATCATACTAATTGAAAATGAACCTACCTCACTTGCTTTGTATGAATTTGGTAATAGTGGGTCCTTTGTTTTGTATTTCTTTAAGCTGTCTCTTAAAAGAATTGGGAAATGGTTTGAGTTAACTGTTAAGACTCATGGAGAAAAATAAATGATTGACATATATAATTCTATGTAGGTATAATACATAAACATGATCTTTAACTTGGCGTCAGCAGATAACTATGACCTTTAATTTTGGGTGTGCATAAATAGACACTTAAACTTGTATAAAATTGAACAAATATTCACATTCGTCCTACATGGCACCTTACATGACAATTTTTGTCCTACGTGTATTATGTTATGTAGGACATGTGTGTCTACTTGTTAAATTTTATACAAGTTTAAGTGTCTACTTGTGCACACTCAAAGTTGGAGGACATAATTGTCCGCTGAAATCAAGTTAAGGGTCATGTTTATGTATTATGCCTTCTATGTATAATGCTACTCCTTATTTATGGACAGAGCCACCTTAGGATGGGTCTGATACACCCCTTTATCGAAAAATTATGTGATATATAAAAATAAATTATTTAATTATTATGAATGTTTATTTAATTTGCAGGTCTTTAACACAATTAAAAAGAAAATTTCTACATCCTTGCCAAATTTTTGGCACCGGCCGGTCATTATTGTTGCAATCATAACGATTGCTTCCGAGTTCCGTATATAGTTCTACTTTGTAAAGTAATATATATATATATATGTATTAAAAAAAAAATCGTATATTTAATTATCTCATTATTTGCTAACCAAAGATATATTGTAGCTAAAGAAATGAGTTTTTTTTTTCTTTACCCCTTCCTAAGAGCTCCTACTTTTTATTGCATTGGTGACTTAAACTTACAATTTTCAAGTTGGGAGTAAGGGGTGCTTATCATTCAAGCAACTCATTCTCGTCAATTAAAGAAATATTCAAAAGTAAAGATAACATTAATATAACCTAATCCTAATTCCTAAATTATATTATAATGTGAAGTTACCCCATAACACTTGCTTTTTTTGATTTTTTTTTTTAGTTCCATCTATCATCAGTATCATGCGTTGTATATTTATTAATAATAAAATGATAATGAATAAGATATTTATACAAGGAGAAGAAGGTGGCTCCTACAGTCCTACGAGTGTCAATGATTTTATAAATGAATGAGATATTCATACAAGCTACGGGTGGCTCTACAAGTGTCAATTATTTTAATTTTTTTCTATGGAATCAATCAAAGCAAATCAGTTTTTTGATTATTTTTTTTATAAAAAAATCGAAGGTCTCAATATAAAATTATAATTGTAATGAATTAAAATAATTAGAATGAATTTTTTATGTTATATATATATATATCAGCATCGTAGTGCTCCTCTTCGTCATCGAGGCTAGCTAGCTTCATAAAAGTTTAACTAGTGCACTAACCTATAGCCTAACGCCGCTTGAGATTAATATAGACTGCCAAAATAATCTTCACTCTCTAGCAAATGATCATCCATCTTACTCTAATATTTTGACCGACGGCTGAAAACTGCTACTCAAATTTGGGAACCCTCTGGTGTGCAACATAGATTTAGGAAAGATAATCAAATGACAGATATCTTGGCTAAGTAAGGGTCTAGATTGAAGAAAGCTTCCATTGTGCTTTGGACCTACGTTAATTGTATCTAGTAAAATAGAAGCAGACAAAGTAGGAACTTTATGTTAGACTAAAAATATCGCCTTCTATTGTGGAATGTATTAATGCGTATAATGTAACCTCAACTCCTGCCCCAAACATTACTAAAGGATACATACTCGACCACTTACATGTATTTGATGCATATTAAGTTTTAATATATCATCTTGTTTACCAAAAAAAAAAGAAAAACCTTCAAACTCTTTCCTAACGACTCGATTGCCATCCAACTGATTGTTTCCTTCATATTGAGAATGATGATGGACTCAGAGGCAGAGCCAATGTTAGGAGTATGGGGTTCTAAATCAATTTTGTTTGAAGGTTCACATGTTAATATACATATATTTGTTTAATTTTCTAATACAAATATATGATCTACGAAAAGCTAGTGAGTTCGTCCGAATCCATGAACCCTTGGTCTTTTTCGCAAAAATAATAATTTAAAGCAACTTAGCAAAGATTAAATAATAATTAAGTCAAAACAGTACTGTAACTGTCCTGTCCCCATGTTGGTTGCCAAACTTTTTACCCTTAAATCCATAACTTGAAGTAACAATTGAATTTGTTTAAATGGTTCAAAGACACACAAATTAGAGTGAAAACAATGAGATTGTTGATGCTAAATTTCTTGTTTTTTATGATTAAAGTGATGAGCCAAATCAGTCAACAATAAAACATTAGCGAGAGAAAAATAATTAATATTATTCGCGTGTTTTTATCTTAGTCGTCTGACAATATCACCGACAAAGTTAGAATTTAATGATTTTGAGGGTTATAGTTACCATGATTGAGGGGAAATGACAATTTTGATGTGATACAAGTGTGGGGAAATGATATACTTACAATCAAACCCTAAGTAATGTTTTTCATGGATTTCTCCCCTCGTAAGTCATAACGTCCCATATAGACACGTTTCATCAACTACATTTGTGACTAAAAAAACTGCTGAATTGGATCCCATATTCTTTGAAACAGATTGCAGCCAATACTTATCTTGACAATCCACCGCTATATTCCAGTCTTGCATCTCTGGAGCCAAGTGAGCCAATAGTATAAATCCAAACTTAGTACATACGAGAGTCAACCATCTCACCAAACGATCTCAAATGATAAGACAAGTATCATTCTCATTGAATTATGTCTGATATGTCTTCAATCCCCACGTGTCACATTCTGATGCGTCCAGATCAACCCCGGCCTAAATTAGAATGATTAACCGGTTGTAGAGGTAAAACATAGAACATTAATTTCTTTAGGGGGATTATTAGAACTTTTAACAATTTCATGGAGGTGTAAAGTGATATTTAGCCCTCTCGTCAAAACCAAAGCCCCATTCCGTTTCCCTACTTCCAATCTGAATCCAGATCAACCCCGGCCTAAATTAGAATGATTAACCAGTTGTAGAGGTAAAACATAAAACATTAATTTCTTTAGGGGGCATAGTAGAACTTTTAACAATTTCGTAGGGTGTAAAGTGATATTTAGCCCTCTCGTCAAAACCAAAGCCCCATTCCGTTTTCCTACTTCCAATCTGAATCCAGATCGACCCCGGCCTAAAGTAGAATGATTAACCAGTTGTAGAGGTAAAACAAAGAACATTAATTTCTTTAGGGGGCATATTAGAACTTCTAACAATTTTGTGGGGTGTAAAGTGATATTTAGCCCTCTCATCAAAACCAAAGCCCCATTCCATTTTCCTACTTCCAATCTGAATCCAGATCGACCTCGGCCTAAATTAGAATGATTAACCAGTCGGAGAGGTAAAATATAGAATATTAATTTCTCTAGGGGGCATATTAGAACTTTTAATAATTTCGTGAGGTGTAAAGTGATATTTAGCCCTCTCATTAAAATCAAAGCGCCATTCCGTTTTCCTACTTCCAATCTGAATTCAGATCGACCCCGGCCTAAATTAGAATGATTAACTAGTTGTAGAGGTAAAACATAGAAAATTAATTTCTTTAGGGGGCATATTAGAACTTTTAATAATTTCGTGGGTGGGAAGTGATATTTAGCCCTCCCGTCAAAACCAAAGCCCCATTCGGTTTTCGTACTTCCAATCTGAATCTCCAGAAGAATACTCAGATCTCAATTTTTCTCTTCAATTCAGGTAAATCAAAAACTAAATCTTTATTATTTCTTCAAAACTGTAACTATTCAATATATTAAATTCAAGAATTTGTATGTTTTCTGCAGCTTTCTGTGGTGATTTATTGACCAAATATTTGATTTTGTTTGATCTGTTGTGTTTTCTGAATATGTGCTTGAGTTTATTTTTCAATTTCTTGATTTGGGTATGTGTAAAGATTTGATCTTTTTGGATTTTGTTAGGTTTAAAATAAAAATGGGTGAACCAAAGAAGCAGCAACCAGTTTTCACTAAGGTTGATCAGCTTAGACCAATGGCTACTGGGCTAAATCTTACTGTGAAGGTGGTTAATACAAAGATGGTAGTGCCAAGGGGAAATCAAGGCCGTCAGATGCGATTGGCTGAATGCTTGGTTGGTGATGAGACTGGGATGATCATTTTCACTGCTAGAAATGATCAAGGTATTGTTTGGTTTCTTTTCTTTTTTGGTTTCAATCTAGCATTCAGTATCTATCGATGAGAATCCCGTTTTGTAGTCGTAACATTTTCAAGGGGCTCATTGTGGTGGAGATTTGGTGGATCCATTCTAATTTGCTAGGATATTCGTTTGAGATTAATCATGATTATAAGGGTATAGAGGAGTCCTAGTAGCTCAGTTGGTTGACTAATTGTATTTTTGGATTAATCGTGATTATAAGGGTATTGCCTGTGTTGCTTGGACTCTTCGAAAAATGCGTGTCAGATACTCCAAAAGTAGTGCTCTTTTGAAGGATCCGACACGGGCGCGGCAACATTTTTAAGAGTCCGAGCAACACAGGGGTATGAGAATCTTAGTAACTCAATTGGTTGATTGCCTGAATTTTTTCCTTGTTAGTGGGGGTTTGATTCCCCATCTTGTGATTCCCTCCCCCTTTCCCTTCAACTACCCCCAATTTTTTTTTAAAAGGGTTATAAGAAGATATAATGGTAGTAAAGACTGTATCTTTAATGTTAATTAACTGAGCAAGGGAGTTGATGTTGTGGTGATTTCGTGGAGTCATTCTAATTTGCTGCGATTTTTGTTTGAGATTAGTCTGGATTATAAGGGTATAATGGTAGTAAGGACTGTATCTTTAATGTTAATTGTCTGAACAAGGAGCTGATGGTCTTAGACTCCTAGTATGTGTTTTGGTGGTCTGATCATACATTACTACTGTGAGCTTGATGTGTTAATGCTGTTGAAGGGGAAAAAAAATAAGAACAATGAAGTTCTCCCCATTTACTCAATTAGGTTGTGCAGTGTGATCTAATGCTCAGTGCTAAGCCTAAGGAATAATTGGTGTTGTACTAATTAAAATGCGTTTGTATTTTTATGTGAGGCCATGACATTGTATTCTCCCACTCTCAGGTTTTTATTGGGTCTGAGGTCTAAGATAGTAGCACTTGGTGAAACCAGAAAATGTATCACGGCGATAATTCTAATGGTTCTTCTATAATCCTTTTTACGGTTGTTCTAAAGCCAGATCATCTCTAAAATCTAGTATTCATTATGTGGACATGTGGTGCATACTTGAGCCTTCGTATCCTATTTAGGGTCCAAGATGATAGGATATAGTATTGGTAGATTACATCAAATTTCTATTCCAAGTTATATCTGTTTCACAAGGCATTTTTGTAGAGACAACCTTAGTTTAGAGATGAAGTGCAGATCAAAAAAAGGTTTTGGACCTTGTATGCCTTTATACAATCACCATTCATGTTGTGGCTCAATATGGCAAAATTAGTAATCCCTTGTATGATTATTCGTAACCCTCTGTAAGGTTACCATTCATGTTATGTCTCAATATGGAGAAAATTAGAAATCCTTGATACGGTTACCTACAACCATTACGCTGCTATCCAAACTAGTTGGTATGACCTATATGATCATTTGATCTCATTTCTATTTGTGTTAAATTTAAGGAATTATGTTTGATTCTTTTTTGACTGATTTTAACTTCCAAACTTGTTATGAGGCTTTTAAGTAATTGAAACATACTTCACTTATTTGTTCAACCTCACTTACTACATTTCTTATGATCTAGAAATAATTTCATTATAAGGAAGGGGCAAAACACTTTTGTATACAAGCATATACCAAAAAGTAGGAAACCTTACAAAAAGCTCATTTTGCAGTATTGCTGTTGAGAGTTTTACTTGAGTGGGATGTGAATGAATAGAGGCAGTCAGTTGGCATTCAACATGTTATTCTTCTGAATAGCTCTATCTTGGAGTCATTGGAATCAAATAGCTTTCTGATTTCCGAGAAACCCACTATTCTGAAAGCCTGAATTACTTCTCTAACTTTCTTGAGGAAAAAAATTGTAGATTTTCAGTTTCCAAAATCAGTGGAAAAAGTAAAAAGAGGAAACCCATAAACTCTTCTCTGTCAATGACTTACATACGTAATGAAAGCAGTGTTGTCAAAGACACACTTGAGTTCTGAAGTGAGGCTCAAAAGGTGCTGACCGCTTCCTTACGCTTAATGTGCACTTCAGTGTCGTCATCAAAGTTCTAGGGCATACTTTTCCTTGCCAATGAACCTCTTCTGAAGAGGCGACACTGGATAATTTATATTTCACTTTATTGTATTTTTTTTTCAATTTCTTTGTTCATTATTTATGCTTATAATTATTAGTCTTGGACGAAACTATATTTGTATTTTTCTCCCTTTGTGCCTTTTTTCATTAAAGCCCACACTTTCTTTGCGCTTAATGCCCCAACGGATCTTAGAGTTTTTTTTTTGCGCTTTTTTGCTTTAGGCTACACTGAATGAAAGGCACACCCCATCAAGTAGGCATACATAATTTTGCAGGTGATTGTGTGGAAGATATCATTCACTTATTGGTATTATGCTTCACGTCTTTACTGAGATATAAAATTGTATGAATTGTAACTGCATGCAAATATCATTCACCTAGTTTCTTCTGTACAGTTAGCTGTGCAATTTAAGCCAAGCTTGTGTTCATCCTATTTCTTTCAGAGTTCAGTAAACTCGAGCCCTGTCTTCTCACAAGAAACTGACTTCCTATTTTTTCTGCTTCATGCAAGTATCATATTAACTATTTCAAGAAAGGAGAATTGTGAAATCAGATATTTAGCCAGAGAGATCTGTCTTTACATTGGTTTCATATTCAGCTTTCCTGATTTGCTTCATTTGGGCAAACCGGTATTTTGAATTATTTTGGTGATTGATTATGAAGAATTTTCTGTCAAACAACATGTATCAATGAGGCTTGCATGCATCTTGAATCTTTCCGATTTTCCTTCTTGAAGATGGCTTCTGTCAGATATCAGGCTGTTCTCTTTATCTTATCCTTCTGTTAACTCGAGTATTTTCTCTATCAGTCGACATGATGAAAGAAGGTGCTACTGTTATTCTGCGCAATGCAAAAATAGATATGTTCAAGGGATCAATGAGGCTTGCAGTGGACAGGTGGGGACGTATTGAAGTTACTGAAACTGCTAGTTTCTCTGTCAAGGAAGACAGTAATCTGTCCCTTATCGAGTTTGAACAAGTGACTGTTGTTGAACAGTAACTCAAGGCAGCCCATCGCAATGGTAATGTCCCGTTTGCAGAGAGTATAAGTAAGTTTGGTTCTTTAGGGATATGCTAATGTGGCTTCATCAGTTGAGTAAAAACTACTTGTTTTGTTAAGTCCGAAAGTCCTTTTTTTTGGTAGTGGAAAGCGACTGGTCTAATGTTTTTGTAGATAGCAAGATATGTAGCTGCAATAAACAGTAGTGTACAACTTGCTTGTTTATTTATTTGGAAGGATTGTGTAGCCACCATAGAACTTACTTTATCTGGTGCTTATCATAACTTCTTTTTTTTTTTTAATAATCGAGAAATTTTCGAGGGCCAGACGTTCTAGTACTCATATTTAACTCAGCTTACGATTCATAGAGTAAATATTCCAGTTTAGAGCAATAGTATGATGTGGCATAAAGCTTGCTACTCTTTTTGTCCGAAATAAAGAGGTAAATCGAAATGAGAGCAGGTTTGAAAAAGGATCTTGAAGTGTCTAGGGTTGGGCTAGGAGGGGGGTCTGTTAACGTTTTCTTTTTTCTTCTCACCGGAGTTGTGACTTGCTAGAGTAAGGAAGGAGGGGGTGGGGAGGCATAAATCGCTCTCGAAAAGAAATCTATTGATTCTCTCCCAATTGGTTCTATAGGTGCAAGCGAGGTTTTTGGTTCAAGTCCAGAATGGCCCAGCTGGGCCAGGAATTTTTTTTTGAAGAATTTGACTACTTCATGCATACTCCACTTGACGTTTGTTAGTCTAAAAACAAGAAAAGCATGACAAAATGCATATAGCCTCAAAGTCCAACTTGTAAAAGGAAGACTTTGGATGCCATTTATAGTCACAATGGAGAAAACGTTGATAAAGAATATATATTAAATAATAAACAGTGGTGTAGCTATATTAATCTAATGATGGTCACTTGAACAACTTAATTGAAAAATTATATTGTGTATATAAAAAGGTCGTTTTTTTGAGATAATACTAAAATTTCAAACATTTTGAATAAAATTTTTGATTTCGCCATTGATTATAAAACATCTTTTAGAAAAAGAGAAAAAAAAGCCAAGACTCTCAACTCCACCTATAATAGTTCTAGCTCATTTAATTTTTTTTTCACAGCTCATTTAAAATCTACTAATCCATGATAAACACAACTCTTCTACTTCAACATCCCATATAACACGTTTAAGATCAAAGATTACAATGATTTTGATATATTATAAATGATAAACTAGGACAATTAATTAAAACAAAATAAAATAAAATTAATCTCCATTAAAGGTGTCACATGTAAAAAAGGTAAAAAAGAAGGAAATACAGAAACCAATTAATAACATGGAGTAGGTATAGTGATTATATATGCAAATAAAGACTTTAACCCAATCCTCGTGATGTATTTAATTTTCTTCCTAACAACTATGAAATTATGTACGTGTCATGTTTATGTCCAAACAATTTATATTACTAGTAAATTTATTACTATATGAAATTTCAACTTGTTTGAACATTTCTCCTATTCTTCTCTTATTAATATACAAATTTTAACTAATCATTCCTCATTTTTCTTTCTTCGAGTAATTGAGAATCAATTGAGAAATATTCCCAAACAATACATTAAACTAGCTAGTCGATAATATATCGATTATACGAATCATTTATATTCATTGTGCTCTGTTCAGATCCATTTGTATTGTACGTTGCGATGGGCGTTAAATGGGATGAAGAAAAATTGGAAGAAATTGAAGTGAATAAACCGGTGAGAATGAAGATCACCGAGCCAAAGACACCATATCATCATCCGAAAATTGATGATGATGATAATTTTGAGGAATATGGAAATCGTAGCGATGATGTGGATGATGACATGGCATCGTGTTCAAGTAAAAATAGATCTGATGATCCTTGTAAAAATAATGATGATGATGATAATGACGTTATTGTTATGGATCATGCTGATGTTGATGTTGATGCTGATGAAGATTCCAACGAATCGGAGAGGAAAAGGAATTTCATAGAGCATAGAAGAGGTCATTATGATGAATATAAGAGAATCAAAGAGCTACAAAGAAATGGATCTCTTCTTCAAGAATTTGATGATGATGATGATAATAATAATAATATTATTGATGATGGTGTTAAGGGCATAGAAATTGAGGAAGAAAAGGAAGATACTTCAAAATAGTCATCTTATTTTCATGAATATCGTCTTCTTTTTTTTCCGATTTAATCATTTGATATCTGAAGCTCACACTTAGATTTGCATTAGATAGGTCTATCTTTTGGTAGAATATGTTTTGCCTTGTTAGTTGACCTATGTTGCATCAATTTGAAGTTCATATATACTAATCTGACTAATTCAAACTTGTGACAAGTAAATTCATTAAAGAGGCAAAACACTTTATTGCGAAAGGTGTTCTTCATTCCGATCTCAAGATATGAATGTTATGTTGTCATGACACCATTGTTGGTGAAGTTTTTTTTTTTCTGTTTATATTTTAATTGTATGACATATCTCCCTTTAGATGTCAACTGTATTCAATTGTCATGACTTTTGCTAGAGAAATGAATTATTGATGTTATGAGATCACATAGTAGAAAATGTACCAAGTTTTTTTGGCACTGTGAAAAAAAAAGTGTGAATTATATGGTAATTGTTATTGGTAGATAATACATGCAAAAAATTAAAATTTCTCAATTTTAGTATATTTTTGCAAGTAACTTTTGCACTATTTATGAAAAATAAGTTCACTTTGAGCTGGAATAATAATAAAACAATAATAAAATGAAAAAGAAAAAAAGAAACTTGCTGGAATTAATTAATTCAGAATTTCCTCTTTCTTCAATTGCTAAAGGAATAGACCATATGGGTTTCTTATTTCATGGGACACTTAAATTAGCTTACTGGACTTGGCCACTAGCATCACATATACTCTTTCATATGACACAAAATAGTTATGTTCGAAAAAATAATAATTTTATTGTTATAGATGATATATATTTTATTATTATAGAGTTTTTATGAATTTTTTCCATATCTAAATTGATATAAATACGAAATGACCACCCAACACCTCAAATACAATGGCGCGAACACATCCTATTGTAACAAAGAGAAAACCTAACGTACTAAACAATAAATATAGGAAAAATTATAGAAATTCCACCTTTTAGTTTACTTATTACCATTATCCCCTATAAGTTTTTCGCATATCAGATTAATGTATCATCGCTTATATTATTGTATCTCGCGCATCAGATTAGTGTATCATGTATAAAATGTACATCAAATTAGTGTATCATGTATAAAATGTCATGTATCTTACTTAACGATTAATGTATCTCGCACATCAGATTAATGTATCAGCACTTATATTATTGTATCCGTTTGAGGGATTTCTGTAATTATACACTTCTGTAATTATACACTTTTAAGGGATAAATTGTAATTTTGCCTTAAAAGTATGTGATTTCTGTAATTTGCCCATAAATATACCTTATTCTATAATGACATAGGGCTTCAAATAATCATAACGAGAGTCAATACTCTTGATAGACTTCTCAAACTAGAGGGGTGATTAAAATGCACTCCATTAAGTATATATACATTATCAATATAAATAATTTTATAATAACAAATTATTTTTATTTGTTACAGTAGGTAACATATCTCAAAATTTAGATCTCACATTGTTTTTTTTTTTAAAAAAAAAAACTTGCTTGAAAATATCCTTTTAATGATTTGTTGGTATGAAAAATTATTTACACTACCATTATATAAAATTTAAACAATACCTACTAAAATTACCTGGTTAAAAGAAAGAGGAAATACTTGAACACATATAAATAACTCGATCAGCCAACAATTGTCTTTGAAAAATATATTTATCACTTAATATATCATGCTTAGTAAA
>JAJOOR010032475.1:0-10811 GCA_036250505.1 Solanum acaule | reverse complement strand
TAAAGTTATGTCAAATGTACAAAATTGCCCTTAATCTTGTGGTCTTAAACATGCCACGTGGAAAGCAAAAAGTAAAATGTTACCAAAAAAGGAAAGAGGTCATTTTTTTGAAACTGACTAAAAAGGAAAGGAGGTCATTCTTTGTGAAACGGAGGGAGTAACTACAACTTGAATGTCATTGCGGACAATGTGACAACTTATTCAAGTAGTGCAATGATGTCTGATACTATGTTGAAAATGTTACTATTAATGGTCTGGGAGCAACAAATACGAATGCAAATTCCCAACAATATGTTGGTGAACCAATCATGTCTGGTCCAAGAAATATTTTTGTGGCATCATATGAGAATTATGTTGTAGGGAGTAATTCTAATGAGAAGGAAAATTGTGATGCATAGTTAAATTTCAATAACATGGATTATCTCTTCCAGAATCTTGGACCTCCAAATGCTAACATACCTAATGAACAAGGCAATGAGTTTGATCAAGTTTACTCTGATGATCAGGTTAGTGCTTCTATCTAATTTGGTATTACATATATTTTGTGTTTGATTATTGGTTCTAGATAAAATTAGTATAAATTTGTGATGCATATTTAAATTACAATAACATGGATTCTCGATCTTCCAGAATCTTGGACCTCCAAGTGCTAACCTACCTAATCAACAAGACAATGAGTTTGATCAAGTTTACTCTGATGATCAGGTTAGTGCTTCTATCTAATTTGGTATTACATATATTTTGTGCTTTATTATTGGTTCTAGCTAAAATTAGTATAAATTTGTAATGCATATTTAAATTTAAATAACATGGATTATCTCTTCCAGAATCTTGGACCTCAGTGCTAACCTACCTAGTGAACAAGACAATGAGTTTGATCAAGTTTACTCTGATGATCAGGTTAGTGCTTCTATCTAATTTGGTATTACATATATTTTGTGTTTGATTATTGGTTCTAGCTAAAATTAGTATCAATTTCAAATAATTTTTTGTATTATATCCTTATCAGACACGAAATTAAATTCCATGTTTTCTATGTTTGGTTGGGACTATAATCTTAATATACTTGTTTCGAATCAAACGAATCCATTGCAAATCAGGTAGTATTTTGAATGAACTTTTTTGGAATTAAAAAAGATTATTATATATACTTGAAGTAGTCATTTTCCCCCTTTAAGTAAAAAAAAGTTTTTCATAGTGATATTCTTTTAAAACTTAATAATGACTTATTTTTCAAGAAAATATTTTTAGTCACACCCATAATCTCTTTTAAAGTTTACCTTAAACTTGCATATGCAGGTGACAGGAGCACCAACGCCCAATTCTCAAGAATAGAAAATCACTCTGACAAATCTTCAATATGACGATCCAATGCTATCGAGACTATCAACGATAACTCTCATTAAACTCTTTGTAATGGAAAAGTTGTTTTCTCAAATGGAAATTGTATGTTTCATGTTTTTGGAGATTATTTTGTTTGATATGACTTGGATTGCTGGTTTATTTTTATTTTTTTCATTTGGAACTAATGGTCGGTATTAGATTGTAGGCTTTGTTCAGTTCTTGACTTGGAATTATTGTTTTGTTTAGTATCGAACACATTTACCCTGTCATTACATAACTTTTTGTTTGACTAGTGATACATCATATATGAAATCGATTATTTTGGGATTGATTATATTGCATTTTAATTTAGCAGAATATTCTGTGAATTCTTAACATTTATGTGATACACTTCTTATTATTGTGCTCATATTGGCTTCCAGGTGAGCTCTGTTAGGATTTTATTCATATTTTTGTTGTTCATTTTATCCTAGTTATGACAATGAGTTTGGTCAAGTTTATTATGATTATCTAGTTTATGCTTCTATATAACTTTGCAATCGCAAAGCTAGCTACTCTTTATTTATTCTAAATGCGTGTTTGATATGATGAAAGTTGTTTTTCAAAAAGTATTTTTTGGAAATTTATCTTATGACTTGCATGTTGACATATATTGGTTAGATTTGATAGGTATGATGATTATGTAGTAGATGCTGCTAAATATGTTAATTGTCCACTCTACAATGATATACAACACAAATATATGTATTTCTATGGACCATTGGCTTCAACCCCAAAGTAGAGACGTCAAAAGCTTTTGTTTGTATATCTCATTCGAGTTATTCGCTAAACCATCATTACTGTTCATAGCTTCCGCTGTAAGCAAATCAATTGTGATTAAATGAAAAATATTTTCTTTCTCTTATCTTACACTCTCTTCTTCCTTTGAACCATTTATTCTCCATCTCTGACAACTCAAGTATCAGCTCTTAGAAAAATTAGGAAGTATAGTTGAAGAAGAAGATGACTTTGAGGCGTGAAGAATCAGTTTTCTTAAAGAGATATTGCTCGTATACATATTGGAAAAAATATAAGTCATTCCCTTCATGATACAATAAAACCCTTGTATATACTTGCATATATTTCTTAGGCTACTTCTGGAGAGTCCTTATATTTATAAAATTTAAGAGATTACTTTTCATAACAATCATGTTCTTTCTTGAACAAATGACTTTTCATATTAGTCATTTTCTTTGATGAACAGATGACTTTCTATAATAGTCATGTTCTTTAATGAACAAATGTGTCTGTTCAATTTAAAACCTCTATATATTACAAATTAAATATCCATAATCAACATGGTATTAGGGCAATTGAGCTTCCGATTATTGCTCAAACAACCAGTCTTCCAATGAAAGACATGTTCCTTCTATTCCTTCATAAGTTGTTCCCTTCATTCCTCCAAATGTTCAGCATACGAAAAATTTCATAGCCTTTGATGTTCAATTACTTGGTCAATTTCCACATCAACATAAGAAGTCACACCTAGAGTAAGCTATTAGAATAGTCAAGTATGTCGAGCCAACGGATCCTAAACAATTCGAACATGAAGATGACTATATAGGAGCTTTGCCTTCTCAATAGGTTGCTAATGAAAATGAAAAAAAAAAAATAGTAAAGATCAACAAGAAGATACGAAGACTCAAAAACCTATAATTTTAAAGTGTAGACATTGAAAATTTGAGGGACTCTGCAAGATATATTTAATTTTAGTTGAGACTCTACAAGATGTATTCTATTTCAATTAGAATATCTTAAAGGTTACTCTACCCTAAACCCTAACTCATACATATAAAGGGTAATA
This sequence comes from Solanum acaule, assembly GCA_036250505.1. Classification (NCBI taxonomy): domain Eukaryota; kingdom Viridiplantae; phylum Streptophyta; class Magnoliopsida; order Solanales; family Solanaceae; genus Solanum; species Solanum acaule. Next base: position 7,624 of record JAJOOR010032475.1, on the reverse strand, counting down.
TATTTCCTCTGAAGAGACTTCTCGAATATTCTGCAAATTCATGAAATATTCAAAAGAATTTGCAGAATATTCGAAAGATAATGCATGTCAAATAAATCTTATCCTATGACCCTCGAATCACAGAAAAAATATAAGAGAGAAGAATCAAAGGAGGGACATAGTTACATCCATATTCTTCGCCTATATATATGGCTAAATATAGATATATATTTGGTGAAAGGTTGATGTAAGACGTCTTTGACTTACAATAATGAGTAATGCAACAACGAATTTATTGACAAAATTACTTTTGCTATTCTTTTACTCCTTGTTCTTATCTATAGTACAATAATATTTTTCAAAATTTATAATAGTTATAATTGGTGTATAATATTTTGAGAAGTGTGTCTTAAATTCGAATATGCAAAATAAATTTAAATTAAATAGGTGTTGAAAAACTTTAAAACAATGACATATCATCATTGTAGCGAAATGAGTTTCATTAATTTGTTGTTGTTTTGACAAATCGATGTATGCGGTTTGTTTTCTTATGATATGTGAAATTTGTATTTCAAATTATGTTCATATGAAGTAGATTGGAATTATTATATTTTTTGTTTTTTTTACCCCTCTTTCTAAGAGCTTCCACCTTTACTTCTTTGATAACTCGAACTCACAATCTTAAGATTGAAAATGAGGGATGCTCACTATCTAAGCAACTCCTTCTTGTCGTAGATTTGAATATTAAATGTGTGTTGGTGTCTGATACGCTCAAATTACACCTCTTTTCAGAAGCATAAGCGATTGTTATCACGTAAAGAATCCAACTTGTAGGTTGGGGTCGATCCCACAAGGAATATGGTTTAGACTTAAGTTCAATAATGATTATATTCGTTTAGCCAGTGTATTTCCGAGACAAATAAGTAAAAAGGGGGAGGGGGGGGGGGGATTTGTGTAACAAATTTTGAAAATTATGAAAGTAATTAGTAAGCAAGATTCAAACTTTTGTTGTTATCAAATTGAGAAAGAAACTGGGGCGTACGTGTTCCCCATAACCTCATAACTCCGTAATCCTAGTAATAGCAATCCCTTCCTAGTGTATTACATTCAAAGCGATAAATTATATATCTCTAAATCTTTGGTCCGGCATCTAGAGAATTTCACCCCGCACCTTGGTCCGGCTACGTGTGTATAATTTACTAACTCTTACCATTACCTCATATAAGACGTCACATCGATGTATGGCTTAGTTTTCACCCTCGCATCAATCGACATTAATTCTACTAGATAGTATCACACTAAATCTATGTTGATAATTCTTTTCTTATTAACTACCTCCTTAGTCCGACAAGTAGCAACAAAGGTGAGTTCTAATGTTGCGCACCGTTAAAAAAAATTCTAGACGAAAGAATTATCAATGCATGCAAAATACTATTCGAAAATTACTTAGTTACTATTCATACTTCGTTAATCACTCATGGTTCCCACAACCCTAATTGTGGATTTAGTTACCCATATTAGTAAGAACACAATTCATATTTTTAGAAGAAGAAATCATGAACTTACGCAATGAGAATGATTAACCCAGAATTTCAACTTGAATTTCCAAACCAAAATCTTCAAAACAAGCTTAGGAAAGTAAGAATTGCTAAAGTTGCAAGTTAACCTCCAAAGCCAAAAACTAGGACAAAAGTAATAAAGTCTAACCCCTAAAAAGGAGGTTTACATGCCCTATATATAGAAAAATAAGTCCTAACTAAAAAGGAAACGAAATAAGAAAATAATGTTTCAGGACGTGGTTTCGATCGATGATACTGACCTACGGACCGTGGATTCATCTACGGTCCGTAGGTCCCTTCCGTGACTCAGGACTTGGATAAATTTCTAACTTCAAAATCTTCAAATCTCTGAACCAAACGACGGAGCACCAGTACGGACCATGGATTGATCTATGGTTCGTGGATCCTCCTCTGTAGCTCCATACTTAGAATATTCAAAATCAAGTACTGGAACTCCTCTCTGAATCATTTGACGGATCAGCAGTACGATCCGTAGATCAATCTACGGTCCGTCGATTGCAATTGTGGTTCCACACTTGGTCAAGAATTCCCTGATTTTTCGTCAAGCCTTGTCTGCCCATCTACGACACCCATCTATGGAGTGTGAATGGACCTACGGTCTGTGGATCACCTCTGTAGATGCCCTTTTCTGCACATCCTTCAGCTGCGTCTCTCAGTTTCCACGTCTGAACATATTTCCTGCAAATATGAGAAAAATACATAAAAAAAAACCAATACAAAATGGCCCTAGACATACACAACTCTTAAGTGAAATGTATTAAAAATATCGTAAACTCACAGTATATCAAACACCCTCAACTTAAATTCGTTGTTTGTCCTCAAGCGACGCACTAAAACTCTAAACGACACTTTGTATAGAAGCAAGAATTTCAAGCACAAGCAATCACATGGCTCTCTACCCCGACTCTCTTCTCGAGTGCAAATCTTTTCTCTCAGACTCAACAAGCTAACTTGTGCGGATCCAAACATGACAAAGACTGACCAACCAACACATAACATACACTGTTTTATTATCACCAAGGTACCGAACTTTCCGACAATGTAACTAGTGCCCTTACTTCAAACGAAATTCCTTTTTCACACAATAAATTTGATTTTGAGTACAAGGATTTATTCAACACTCACACTCAAAAGTAACTTCAAGTATAGTTAGTGCTCAATACCTTAGGCTTTGCCACTATTTTCACTGCTTAGACTCTCCAAACTAGGTTCTAGGATCACTATAGGACTTTCTTGGCTTGTAACGTAGGCTCAGGGTCAGGTGTGGTACATTTGGGTACGTTTTAGTGACTTTCTGCCCTCCTTGACATTACATTAGGCTTTCTACCTCTTTTTGCCCTATTTTTGACATCCTACCTTTTTCTCCTCTTTCCCTTGATTCTTTTCCATCATTGATGTGACTTTCGACTTTGAAGCTCTTTTATTTTTTACTTTTCTTCTTTTTCTTGCATTTTCTTCTTTTCTTTAGTTTTGCTCACTTTCTTTCTCACAAAGTCACATCCCTTTTTTTTTTCTTTTTTTTTTCTTTTTTCTTTTTTCTTTTTTCTTTTTTCTTTTTCAACACCAAACTCTTTTCATACCCATTTTTCTTTAGATTTCCCCTTTCATAGCCACCCTCAACTTAAGGAATTTCCATTAGTTTAGGTGCACAATACCCGATGTCGGATCAAGGCCAAGATTGAGGTCACTTTTTTGCATTAGCCACCCTCAACTTAGGCTTTTGACCTAAGTTGAGGAGCACATGTCCAAAGAAGGACTGGGGCCAAAACAATAGATTATGGGAAGGTGAGTTACAGGTTTATAAAGAAATGGTCTCTTTTAGGCTCAAAACATTTGGATCAACGGGAACATTCATTTTCATTTGGTCGGATTCTTTTAGGCATTTAGTGGACTATTCAGAACAATGGCCTATGATCACTTCCTAGCCTCTAGAGTAGATTATCTTCGCAAGACTAACCGGGCAAGTTCTAGATTGGTACCACTTGTTCGAACAACCAATGATTCTCGCACACTCTTGGCACACAGTTCCATTATCAAATTACCGAGTTCAAGTTTTTAGCTTAAGTCATGAAATCAAATTTGTCATTATCATGTCATACTCAAAGCCAACACATTCAACTTATTCTAGTCTACAGCTTTTAGCACACATTTCAATATCTTTGGACGGGTATCATTTTTTCAACAAGCTCATGCCATCATGCTTATGCTATCATTCTTTATCATGTTTCTACACATACAATCCTAAACATGCCGGTTCAACAAAAATTAAGCAGTCTCTTGGGGAAAAAGAACACAGGCAAGAAAACCCCATGAGAGGATTATGAGTTGGGTTACTCAGACTTCACCCTATCACTCACAATCCATTTACCCCACCCCCAACAAAAATAGGTGCAATTGTCTCCAATGCACACAAAAAGTAGTAAAATTTAATGGATTTGGATGAAGCAAACCTGTGGCGCTTAGCGCCGAAGAATCATCAACAAGCAGGTGGGTCCGGTTTAGCTAGGGTTGGACCTACGAGACCACGCTTACGGTCCGTAGGTCGATCTACGATCCGTAGATGGGAACCGTAGATCACCTTCACACTTTGTAAAATTTCAGACACTTACCTGGGATCTATGGACGCCATTTACGATCCGTAGAATGAACTACGGACCGTCGATGGGGTCCATAGACCTCTGCACCAGACCATTTCTGCAGATTTTGCCTTGTGCACCTGTACATGTAGCAACCATTAGGCCATTCTTTTTACATTTTCTGGACACTTTTTAGACACGGGCCCCATGTTATATCTAGCCAACACTAACTAAGAAATTAAAGCACCTATTTAATTGAGTACAAAGACGTAATTAACCAAAGAAACTACTAGACGTAAAACAAAACCTATAGTTGGCTAGATTGTACATCTTGGGTTGCCTCCCAAGCAGCGCTTAATTTAAGTTGCGGCACGACGCAGGGCCCTTGATTACTCAAACTTCATCAAGATGCCATGCCTCTATCACTGCATTTACACTCTCAGAATTTCCCATGTAGCTTTTTATCCTCCATTGGTCGGCTTTGAACCTTATCCCATTCTTTTTCTCGAGCTCAACCACTCCATGTGGGGACACTTGGGTCACTTTGAATGGTCCAGTCCACTGGGACTTAGATCTGCCCGGAAAACAGCACAACCTTAATGTATACAACAACACCAAATCACCAGGAGCTAGTTTGCACTTTTCTGTCTTTTGAGCATGGTGCTTCTTCTCCGTGTACAAGGCTACACCTAACTTCTCCTTACTAAACACTTCAGCACCTCTTCCGAAAGTGTGACTCACCACCGATACCGATTTAAGATCACTTTCCTGCTTCATAGACTTACAGACGTTAAAGGTCACCTCCTCCTTATTTAGTCGGAACTTCATCTGCCCTTTTCCATATCAACTAAGGCACGCCCAGTAGCAAGGAATGGTCTCCCTAAGATGATGGGGACCTCAAAGTCAACCTCGCAATCAAATATAACAAAGTCTGCCGGAAAAATGAATGCCCCACTTTCACAAGGACCTCTTGAAGCACTCCAATGGGGTTCTTCACAGTTCTATGAGCCATAAGTAAATGCATCGCAGTTGGTTTTGGAGCTCCTAAACCCAACTTCTTATAAATTGACAATGGCATCAAGTTAATGTTGGCACCCAAATCACACAAAGCTTTTGCAAAGTGCATCTTACCGATGGTGCATGGAATAGTGAAAGCTCCAGGATCCTCTTTTTTTTTAAACAGTGACCTCGTAGAAATGGCACTACAATGCTGCAACCTCTCACCATTCTCAAAATTGATAGCCCTCTTTTTGGTCACCAAGTCCTTCATCAACTTTGCATACCCAGGCATTCGCTCCAAAGCTTCTATCAAAGGGACATTGATGGAAAGTTGTTTCAACATAGTTATGAACCTGCGGTACTTTCCTTCTTCAGCCTTCTGCACTAACCTCTGTAGGAAAGGAGGTGGAGGTCTAGGCATGGGGACGAGCTTTTGGGTTTTCTCCGCTTCTTTCCCTGTAGCATTCTTGGACTCTCCAGTCACCTCAATCTCATCATCATCTTTTTCTACCACTTCAATAGTCTACTTTCCTCCGCGAGTCATGATTGCCATACAATGCCCATCATTCTTCGAATTCTGGATGGTGTTGTTGGGCAATGTTCCCGGCTAGCGTGTATTCACGGTAGCAGACAACTGACTAAACTGTTGCTCAAGCTGTTTTATCGACACTGCATGGGCATCAACTTTCTGGCCAATTCCAGACAAATCATTTCACATCTCCTTCACATTCTTATCAGTCGAGTCAAACCTCCTCATCATTTTCTGCATCATATCCTCAATACGTGACATATTACCACCAGCTTCCCTAGGAGCAGAATCCCGATTTTGAGAAGAAACATAAGGTCCAGCCCAATCATTTTTGTTGCCATAGTTGTTCCGATTGTAGTTGTTGTCGCGATTGTAGTTCCCATCCCGAACATATTGACCCTTGCGGTTGTAATTTCCATAGTTCCAACCTTGGTTTCCTTGACCTTGGCGACAATTATCCGTGTTGGAACCTTGTGCGTTTGGTCGAAAACCCCCCGTCTGCTCATTCACCGCATAAACATCCTTTTCAAAATAATACTCTTCTGCCGGTGGTGGAGTTCTAGTCAAATAGTTCACATCATTTACCTTTTCCTCTCCTCCAGTCACATGTTTTAACACCAACCCTAGTTCAGTTCTCATATGTGCCATCTCCTTGCGAATCTCTTCTGTGGGCTAGTTGTTTGTAGCTTGAACGGCAAATGTGCTCCTCCCAGTGTCTGACTTTCTAGTGCTCCAAGCTTTATTATTTCGAGATATCTTCTCTATTTTCTTTGTAATTTGTGCAAAAGTGCATTCACCATACGAACCTCCCGCAATAGTATCGAGCACTTCCTTACCATTATCATCTTATCCTCGGTAGAAGTACTCCTTCATCGACTCATCAATAATACAGTGATTTGGGACACCCCACATGAAGGTAGTGAACCTACCCCAAGAACTACTCACAGACTCTCCAGGTAATGCTACAAAATTATTGAGTTTATCCTTCTTGTTTAACTTCTTAGACACTGGAAAGAACCTTGCTAAAACTGCCTCTGTCAACTGCTCCCATGTATAGATTGAGTTGTAAGGGAGTTCATTGAACCACACAGTAGCATCTCCGATCAATGATAGGGGGAACACACGCAACCCAATGACGTTCATATCCCAATCTGGTCGACCTATACAACTTTTGCAGACATGATTAAGTTTGGCTATGTGAGCATGTGGATCATCCGCTGGCAACCCCGCAAACAAGCCTCTCACTGTAAGTATCTGCATCAAGATACTGGTTACCACAAATGTATGCCCCTGAAGTAGAGACGGTAGGACAAGAGGTCCATCAGAATCGGCAATATTAAGGTTGACCCTCAAATTTTCATACAGACATGGTCCTTGTGGTTCCTGCGCCCTCAGTGCATCTCCCAATCTATTCTCAACTGGTGCCTGATTATTCGCATCAATTACCCTTGGAGGTTGCAATCCAACACCTTCACCTAACTCTCCCCCGATAGGGTTAATCAGAACTCCTTGATTATTTATTCTCCGCAAAGTTCTATTCATTTCGGGATCGTAGGGAGTAAGTGATTCGCCTTGGCTCCATGTACTTGGCATACACTAGAGTAAGATCCTAAGAGAGACAAAAACAAAAGGAAAAGTAAAATTATGAAATATTTGACTAAAGTGCAATAATGCGATTAAACTTAATCTTAAATCCTTATTCCCCGGCAGCGGCGCCAAAATTTAATACGCTCAAATTACACCTCTTTTTAGAAGCATAAGCGATCATTATCACGTAAAGAGCCCAACTTGTAGGTTGGGGTCGATCCCACGAGGAATATGGTTTAGACTTAAGTTCAATAACGACTATATCCGTTTAGCCAATGTATTTCCGAGACAAATAAGTAAATGGGGGGGGGGGGGGTTTGTGTAACAAATTTTGGAAATTATGAAAGTAATTATTAAGCAAGATTCAAACTTTT
>JAJOOR010032466.1:0-10590 GCA_036250505.1 Solanum acaule | reverse complement strand
CACTTCCATTGCTATCACTTCCAACTGACAATGCCTGCAGATTATACCATAGATTAAGTGATTAATGTCAGAATGGATAGTGGCAGCTCACAAGTTAACGCAAGTTTCATTTACCGGTGCAGCCCCAAACGTGTCATACGAAGCCACTATGGCAATAGTAGGGAGTTGACTTGAGTCTCCATCAGGTTTCAGCCCTGGTAACCATCCCTGAATTCACCCCCAAAGAAAAATGTAAACAACCCTGATAATAAATGCACGATGAATTAACTTCCAAATAGCAGTTAACTACTTTTTAACTTTATTGATTAACTTAGCTACTATTATTTTTGAGAATTGATAAGTTAACCAGAGCATATATTTAGATTGTTATTGTAACATATTTGAGTATCTCTCCTATAATAATTCAAGAAATAATCTATGGTAACTAGGAAATTTGAGAATTACTGTAGAACAAAATTTTGGTTTACCACTACAGGGATTTTTTTTTTGTTGATAAAACCACTACAGGGAAATAAATCTATGAAATATTTAAATAATTTTTCAGTCAAATTATAAAACGGAATAATTTAGCAATAATCAAAATCATATGATTGAATAAATAGGGAAATCCAAAACTCAAATGATACTCCCTCTGTCCCTAATTACTTGTCCACTTTTGAATTGACACACCTATTAAGGAAACAATAATTGACATAGTGAGTTTACCATTTTACCCCTATTAATTATGAAGTGGATGAATTAAAAACTTAAGATTTTCAAAAAGTTCTACATTTTCCAAAATAATTAATTGGGGGTCTAATAGGTAAAAAAAAAGTTGTCCTTTCTTGATTTGTCAAAATAGACAAGTAATTAGGAACAACTAAAAAAAGAAATGTGGACAAGTAATTAGGGACAGAAGGAGTATTTGTAACTACAGAGGGATTTGCAATATTCACAGCATCTTCTGCGTGCAAATGAAGTACCGCAAACATTTCCAACTACCTAAATTAATGCGGTTAACTTTGGCAACCAAAGAAAGAAAATATCTTCTCTACATTGGGAAATGAAACAAGTAGATCCACTTCCTTGCCTAAATTGACATCAATATGAACGATGTTTATATACATATTAGTAATCATATATAGTCTAGTTACTATAGGATTAATTTGGTTCTAAATGTGTTTTCCTATTGCTTGGATATCAGCTAGCAACATGTAGTAGATAGGACATCCGATCAAAATGCATATACTTGAGGGATAGCTTTATGCTTCCTTCCAGGGGTGATGAGCCAGATATAACAAGTATGCATCACATATTGTATCCATATTTCATAGTGCTTGGACAGCAAGATCTGAACGTCCAGCCAGATCAGAATCATAAGAATTAAGGAAAAGCTTGCATCTTCTTGATGCCTTTAAATGAATCTACTTGCTTCATCAAAAAAAAAAAATTAAGGAAAAGCTTATTGCTTTTCCCTGCTTCTAGAATCATAAGCCAGAGATAGTGACTAACAATATCAAGTAAACCACAGGCTATGAATTAAATTTGTAGACCACAGGCAATGAATTAAATTTGTAGACACCTGCATCCCCTCTACACAAAAAAATTCCTCCTCAATCTCATCAATAGCTAATTACATTAAAGCAAAGCAAAGCAGTAGCTCCAAAAAAAAAAAAAAAAAAGACCACAATTGATAGCGAAAGGGGAGATAAATTCTAGCTATCAAGAATGTTAACTTTTTAGGCTAGTAAGAGAGGTCAATGTCATTAGAAAATTCATAGTAAATCAAATTTCTCAGAAGGTGAACTAGAACCTGAATATTTGTAATGGTGGGAGATGCAATTTTCTTAGGATCTGAGGCAGCAACAACAAGCTTGTATCTGTAGACATGTGATCAGTGGAATCATTAACAAGAGAAAAAGAAACCAGTTTGACAATTCAAACTGAACCACAATGACAGAAACAATATGCCAAATATCTGATACTCATTCTGCTCCATGTCCTCTGACACACTTCCCTTCTAGGGACACACAATTAGTTGATAAACTTAATAGATAGTAACTGAAAAATCATTCAACAGTTGAAATAACTTGAATTATCAAAGCAACTTTGTACACAATTTCATCATTTACTTTAATATTTGACATATTACATGTTGCACTAGTTATAAAAAAAATTAAAAAAACAAATAAATATCTACGCACAATCAACTAGTTGCCAAATACTGATGTAGTTATAGTTTTTCTTCTCTTCTTTTCTATCTTTGTGTGGACTATTATGTATCCAGTAGACAGATCATTGATAGTAATCCAACTTATCAGTTCAAAATTGTATTTTCACGGTAACAAAATCTGAAGAGCTGGCTGAAGAATAAAGATGAACAGAAGCATTTAAATTTATGATGGAGACTGCAGATGGTAAAGAAATTTAACAAGCACATTAACAACAAAAACAAATTAATCAGACTGTGTTTAGATCTCTATCTGTAGGACATCAGTCCAATATTGTCATGTTTTAGTAACTTGTCATAAAGCAAAAGAGGAAACTTCTCTCTCAACAATAATAATGAGACACAAACTTACCCGCCTGTTGTAGCAGTTGCAGGTTGACCACTAGCATCATTTCTCTTGACTTCAGCTAGTACAGCATTGATATTATCGTCCTCAAAAGCAAAATACACAGGATACTGAAAGAGAATATCATACAGTTAAACAATCACTACATTTATATCATATAGATGAAATCAACATGAAGAAGATGCAAATAAACCACAAATGCTATCCACGCAAGAGAAGTCTGGTGAAGTCAGCAGATAAGCAATACAAAATTAAAAACTCTATCTAATACCAAAAGTCACATTTTCCTATGTTTGAGAGAGGAGTTGGCACAAAATGCAGTGAACTCAATTATATAAAATCACATACAAATGGAGTCACAGGTCATATGCACTACACTCTTTTTTTTTATCAGGTAAATAATATTTTCATTAATAAACATGGCCAAAAAGCCATATTCAGGGGGTAAACCAAAAGGTAAAGAATCTACAAGCATGCACTACACTTGTCTTTTCTGGAAACTTTAACTCCCTGTTCTAATACAAAATTAGGCTCTATAGTACTTTTCCGATTTATGATAATAACTAGATTAGTTCATACAAGGCAGAGGGAGTGCAACTAAAATTGCTCAATTTTCTTTTGCTCTATGAACAATTGGAAGGATAGACTATACATATGGACATTGTTTAACATAATATTATACTTATCTCATCCTTGCGAAAAGGAAGTCAAAGGCAAATATTCCATATGCGAAAGATAACCTTCTTTTTTTTTTTGTTTTTTTTTAAACCGGCAAGGTTGTATTCTACAGCATTAAGGGTATGTTGGCTACCTCCAAAAAGGGATAATTACAGATTGCCTATCAAATCTATATCTGATCTATATCATCCTTACCAAGTTGTTCACACCAAAAAAGTAAAGATACTATACAATTCCATTTAATCACAGTCATAGTCATCATAATCCACATCAAATCACAGTCAATGCCACTATGACATTCTGTTTTTATCATACTGAGTCACCATGTTCCTATATATACAATATTTTAGGATTTTAGTAGGATTGAATACTAAAACTACTTCTGAGTGTTCATATTCATCACTTTAAAATGATTTGACATTCATTTTTTATCACCAAATAGTAGTTGGTTACTATGACTAAAAATTGATTTTCCCCAAAAAAAAAAAAGGGGGGGGAAACCGCTGATGATTAAAGAATAAATAATTATTTAATTATGAATGATTAAATCTGCTAGTCAGCTAGAATAAACCAAAAAAAAACAAAACAGGGCCCTAGACACAGGTCAAAGAGGAACATGATAAAGGTGTACTATAAATCTCATCCATCACACCAGGTGCAAAAAAAAAATAGAAAAAAAAAAGAAAAAGATAATCAAGGATGTGTTTGCCTCACAGGAATGTTAGCATGAATAAGCAACCGTTCCAGCTCAGACACTTTATTTCTCAGAAGGTCAAAATCTTCATCACCACCAACTGCAGTCTCTACTTTTTCTGGACTAAATTGAGGCGGCAGTAAAAGAAGTAAGCCCCCTAATAGCTTCCCCTGTCCAATGTATTCTGCAATAAAATGGAAGTAGGAAGAACAAGGCCATTAGATGAGAGACTGAAGAACTGGGGAAAACACAAATCACTAAAACTAAGTACTCAAATATGTTGTACAATCAACTATTAGGTTAGATTTATTTTCTTTCAGACGATATGTTAAGTTGAAGATCCAGAAATTCAACTTAAAAGATCTTTTTTTTCTTAATCAAAAGATTTTTTAAGTTGAATTTCTGGAATAAGTTTTCTTTCTGCAACTGTCAGAATTTAATATACCCTTTAGCAGAGTTACCAATACAACAAACAAAACAATGATATCAGAACAAGTTAACAACAATTAAACAGTTCAAGATAAGTAAACCCGAAGTACTTTAGCAGACTTATCGCATTAAAAACGAATGTCAAGGCGGAGAACAGGAAAAGAAAATATAAAGTGCAAAACAAAGGAATCAATTCAAATAATAAGGTAGTAGTCAAGCATTCATGTTTTTGTGACACCAGAACTCAATGTCCCAAACGGTGAAAGGAGAGCCCCACTGCTGAGAATAGTTGTTCACAAAGTAATTCAATTTTTGAGAATACACCATAATCTTAAGACTGTTCAGTCTTAAATCAGTTTACCCTTTCTTTGTAGGATATATTTTAATCAGCATTGTCAACCTACTGTCACTTCCTAAAGTTTATCCATCAAGTTGATTAAGTGCCTAAAAGCATATAGTTGCATAAATGACTTTTGTATTGTTTTTTCTGGTCCAAATCTGGCCTTTAATCTACTCGAAGTGTTGTTCCATACCATTGCTGTTAGCAAATCATTTCGTATTTGACCTTGTAATTAACAAAGCAGCTCCAGCGTGAAATAGGTGGACTCCGTGTCCAAATTGTTCAAGAAAAGAAGTCTAAATTTACCCCTCCCCCCAACTTTTAACTATAGTTTAAAATTACTCTCAGTTTGAAGTTCCATTAGGTGTCAAGGACAAAAAAAGAGACTTTCCTAATGGAGGGCAAAGTGGCTTAATTTCAGAGAGTTGAAATCTGTACTACGATCCTCTCAGAAAGGAACAATAGAAGTCTCAATGGAATCTCATCTCCAAACTACTTCCTAAAACTAGACATTTACTTATTTATTTTAGCTGGAGCAACCTAACCCCTGTAAATAGCCGTGATCATTTTCTGGACTTTGTTAGCTAGCACCCTTATCTTAGCATAGTTTCATCAGATGTATTGGAGCTAAAACATTCTCTTTTGTACCTTTTGCATCTTCTTGATGCCATTTAATGGAACTTCTTACTTCATCCTAAGAAATGTAGCAATTGCTATAAAAAAAAATGTAGCCATTGCTAGTTAATGCAACTTTGGAACACCAAATTCATCTTCAAAGCTTTGGAGCATAATGTCATTGTTGAATGAATAAAACAGACATTAAAAGTAGTTATAATTTGGTTAAAACAACAACTTCCAGTTACAACAGAAACTTTCTATTGCTACCGCAATTGCACCTATTAAAAGAACACTTTTTCTTATTAAAACTGGCTGAACCTCATACTTGAAAGCCAAAAAAAAAAGAAGCATCTGAACCCTGTTCGATTAATCAAAACTCTGCAGCATTCAAAAATCATTGACAGTAACGAACGAGCTACTTAGCTGAACCACGGCTAATAATAAAAGCAACTCTCCAACATCAACTTCATCTTCTAAGCATTTATGTACTGAAATGAAGATTTTCAGATTATAAGCAGTATATAAAAGCAGCGCGTACCTTTAATGAGATCGAGGTCCAATTCACGAACAGGAAGCATGAGTACAGTGCGAGAGAGATCTACAGTTGAGCTAGAAGCGAAGAACGACGAGCCGGCGTGGTGATTGAGAGTAGCAAGCCGAGATCCGAAAGGAACGCCGGAGAGATCATACTGAACCAGGCGATAAACGTCGACGACCGTGACGGCATCGCAGAAGTCAACACATGCGACAAGGATTAACGCCAATGCTACTACCGGATAGTAGACGGGATCCAATGCCGCCGGCCGTCTCTGAGAATTCGCCATTGAAGAATGGCTACTGGGGTGGGGGGGTAGGGTTCTGCAGAAGAGAGATATCCGATGGATGGATTGATGCTAATAGGCTGCGTATTGTAATGGAAGTGTCTTTTGTGGAGTGGTAGTGGAAGTGATGAATAAAGTTTATTGAAATTTTATTTTAATTTTTTTTTTTTAAATTATATACTACATAAAATAAGTCACAATTATTATTAGTAAAATATATATTTTGTTTATATAAATAGTACTGAATTAAGACAAACAAACAGAAACGAATCAGTCAACTCGTCATGTTTGGATGGTTGTTATCCGTTGTGTTGTATTGCTAAAATATCATGTTCAAATTAGAGTTGTGTATCGATCGGTTTGATTTGATTTTAAATTTATTTATTCTATTTATCGGTTATCGATTTGTAGACATGCTAAATCGTTATAGAACAACTAAGATATTGGCCTATCGATTATTCGTTTATCGATTATTGATGATTTAACACAAAATAATACTTAATAATTGAAGATCACTTAAAAGTTAAAAATAAGGTGATAAACCAAATGAACTATACACATGAGTTGACAGATTGCATCTTGTTCAAAAGCAGACACTGACACATAGTAAAATGACCGAGAGTTTGAGACAATAAAAAAAATTAAAGTATGAAACTAAACCCTAAGCCAAACACTTCATATACCAAATGATATAAATATAATTTAATAATTTACTATTATGTTATCAGTTAACCCGTTAAGAAAAAATCTCAAACCGTTAAGAACTACCGAAATCACTAAATCAATAACTCATTACCGATAAATCGATGACTTTTTTTTTATTTGTGTTATCTTTTTCAATCTAAGTTATCTGTTTTGATTCGATTATGAACCGCCCTAGTTCAATAATAAAATTTGATAAAAGAAGGATTGACAAGCAAGTTTCATGTTAACATGGCTAATGTCTTCAAAGTTAGTTAAATAAAAGGCTTAAGTCATTTGTAGCCCCTTAAAGTTGTCCGCATAATTCACTTAGACACCTCAACTAGGACTTGTACCTATTAAACACCTCTACCATCTCGGATTTGAACCATTTGAGCATTTTTTTGAGAATAAACTAAAAGTAGAAAATGTGTGAAATACACTTGCGATGACATGTCAATTAGACTAATAAAATAATGACATGTGTTATTTTTTAGTCCAAAAAATTATTTAAAAATTATACTATAAAGTAAAGAAAAAGAAAATTATTTTAAAGTAAAAAAAAAATGAATAAAAGCTGTAACTTAAACCACCCCTCCCTGTTATCCATGGCAGTACAAAATTCATCTTTCCCTCTTTAGTGTCTATCTTCTTCACCACAACCCCCTCTCTCTCAGCATATTATTCAATTATAACTTTCTTCTTTGTCCTGTTTAAGGTAGAGAAAGATGAAAAAACACTCGTCGGAAAATTATTGATCTGATTGCCATTTTCGGGGAAATAGAGTTATCTCGAATTTCTTTTTGTGTTTTATAGTCGATTAACTTTTTTGGTTGAAGAACATCCTTACATTAATATGCATCAATTTAAAGTCAAAACAACATATTCAGGACAAATAAAAAAACTTCAATAAAAATTTGATCAAAGCAAATAATAAATAGAAAGATCCTCCAATAAAATTCACATAATTGGACATTAATTTAACACCAAATCACTACATTAACAGCAAAGAGACAAACTTCAAACTTAAAGCCCTCTACAATTAATATGATGAAAATGACAGTAATAATGGTGAAATAGCGATGGCAATTAATGGTGGTGCTGTCAATTCTAATATGAATGGCAACGGAGCCAAAAAACAAGCAACAATGAAGGTAAAAGCTGAAGTATCCGGTGAAAAAGAGGAAGAAGAAGGGAGTGTAGTAGCGGCAACAACAATGAACTGGTGGTGTGGTGGAGGAAGGGATTACAAAAAAGAAGATGAAGAAATAATATGTTTTTCCACAAAAAAATGCCTAATTATACCTTTTCATGCGCTTATACGACGTGAATCACAAACAATGTGACACCTAGGCAAAAAATGTTCAAACGGTTCAAATTCGAAAGAGTACAGGTGTTCAATAGGTACAAGTCCTAGTTGAGGTGTCTAAGTGAATTATACGAACAACTTCGAGTGGCTATAGATGACTTTAGCCTAAATAAAAATTTATATAAATTATATACAAGGAGAAAACCAACCACATAAATGGAATGGAGAGGAATAAAGGATTTTGTTTAGGAGTATTTTGAGAGTTAGAAAACATATCATAGATAAAATATATCATGGATATAATAATTTCAAAATAGTTAAATCAAACAAAACTTATAAGCTAAAAGACCATAAGTTACTATATAGTAAACGAAAACGTAATACATAAATTAAAAATCCTAACTCCGTCTCCGCAGATAAATAAAACAATGCAAAGAGCAATTGTCTTCATGCCATTTCAAATTCAGCTTACAACCTCTCAAAAGATTATTGACAGCTGAAATGTAAACTCCTTTTCAATAATCAAAACTCTCTTTCAGAAAAAAGACTTTGTCAACTATGCTTCAATTACAAACAAGTTGGATCGACCATAGGAATCCTCACTTACCGGTTTTCAAAGATGGTGAAGAAACATACAATAAAGATAATTCACTTTGTGACTCAAATTTAAAAAGGGAAACAACCAAGAATATATTAACACTTGCTAAAGTCACATGAAGTAGGATCAAACTAAAAACAACACTTTTTAAGTTGTTCCCCATGAGCCCTCACAAAGATGCTTAAGAGGAAATGGAGAACATGTCAAATACTTTGTAAACAGTGCTCTATATATATTCTATACATCACTCTACTAGAGATGTCTCTACAAAATGTTCTGTGGATGTCTATCATCAATCTTTCGAAAGAACTTTTTACTCTCGAAGCCTGGCAGTGGAATATTCATCCCTTCGATCCTGCTTTCTTAACAGGCAAGACATCATAAAGCTTGTCCTATTCTGCAAAATTCAGCTTGCTGTTTGTCGGTTACTCTCTGTTAGGCTGCAGAAGAAGTGGTGTTATAGAGCAAAAGAAAGGACATAGTCTTGTTTCTATGGCATGATCATTAACAGCAAGATCAAAATAGAATGTAAAATCCAAACCACAAAACTGTATAAGTAGAGACGTGATATATGACCCTACAAGCGATTTCAAGTTGAGGTATTTGATGCTATGGCAGAGTCTTGTTTATATTTCGTCTGAAATAACATTCACGAAGTTGTTCTTCTTTATCACACACCGCAATACATGGTGACAGATGCATTATCTTTTTTTTATAACTGAGAAATCCCTAAGGTCCAGAGGCACACAGCTTAAAACTCAAAGGATAATGGACCCGCTCTAGCCTTCCTCACTTTGATATTAGGCTTTGGTCTTCAGTAGAGTTCAAACACATGTCATGTGCCTAACCCATACATCATGCTAAAGTGAAAGAAGCAATTATCCTTTTACTAATATCTGGTTCAGTCCTCTTTTTTTTATGACAAGGGAAACCCGCAGCCGCTACCCTTTGGGTGCACATAGGGTAAAACCCCGCTCTTATGCAATAGCTCACAAACCACATGGGAGAAGAAACCCGCAGTAGGCAAGCCCGGTGCGACGAGTTCGACCCAGAAGGCAAATCCCTTGCTTTCGCTGGCAAGGGGTTTCGAACTTGAGACCTCCAACATGGAAGTCCCAAGCCCAAACCACTGGGCCACCCCGATTGCTAAATTTTTTTGTTACAGGCACAGCATAATACAACAGTTGCTAGGATATTCTTCCTCCGTCTGCAGCTATTACTCAGACAATCAATCTCTCAAACTTCTCTTACTTAGAACAGCCCATCCTTAAGTATATCTGCAAAGCTCGGAGTTCTTAAATTTAGAGTGGAATTTGCGACATCAGACTTGCCACAGCCAACCATTGACGAATCTCATCAGATTGGATAGTCATTTTGGAAGAAATAGGAAAGGAGAAGAAAAGAAATGTGCATAAAAAGAATGGTGAGATGGAAGAAACCAAAACTTTAGACTCAATGAACACCTCATGGTTTGAGAATGGGGGCTAACATACTTCTATTAGAGAGGAAAAGATAATGTTGGGTTATACAGATACTTAGGTTCCATTTGTAACCAGAAAAGTTTCCAGAATCATCATGCCCCACAACCACAACCAAATGTCCTTCCTATCTGATATGATCAAATTACACTTGAAATTTCTAGTCCAATCCAAGAATTGGTTGGGGTATCTTCTCTACTCTGTACGATCCAAAAAAAAAAAGATATTCTCTACATCTATCCCTCGTGGTACTAGTTGAACTCTACCTTAGTGCTCTTTACTCATCTGGTTTATATTTGGGGAGTTCAGACACTACATTTTGCCACTGAAATACTAAGCCTTCTTACTTTGGTAGTATGGGTGGGGGGGGGGGGGGGGGGGGGGGGGGG
>JAJOOR010032444.1:0-11359 GCA_036250505.1 Solanum acaule | reverse complement strand
CTACATGGTTCTTATGGAGAGTTGAGTTAATATGAACTCGCGTCCCCAATTCGGTGCTCAATACTACTCCCAAAAATACTTTGGCTCATAAGTGTTTTTAAACACATCTTTCTTTAATTTGAGATAATTGCTCAAAACTTAGCTTAAAATCTCTTTTGGAATCGATGTTCCCTTTCTTGCTCAAATGTGAAAACATTTAAAAACTTCTTTGGGAATACTTAGTTCCCTAATGACTTTTGAGAAATGAACTTGACTCTATACTTTTGGCTTAACTTGAAACTCAATACTCTTTACTTAACTTGAAACTCTATACTCTTTACTTAACTTGAAACTTGAGCCTTAAAATGAAGTTAAAATGTTCAATAAAGACTCTTGAAAAACTTTAAAGACTTGTTTTGACTTGCTTCTTAACTTCTAGACTTGACTCTAACTTCACTTGATTTTGATCCGAACCTTCCTCGAATTGGATTATGAATTCAAGGGTAATGATCTCATTTTATGGATGAGTTCTTGACGTTTAGATGTACCTTGGAGTGTTGAAAACAACTATACAACATATGTACATTACCAAGGAACATGCATGAAAAAGTGGGGAATGAATGGGAAGACTTGGCGTCCTTGGCGCTCTGAGAGGCGCGGGGCGCCAGACTTCAGACTTTAGAGGGGCCTGCTGGGCGCTCTGCTAGGCGCGCCTCTCCAAGGGCTGGACTTCAGAGTCCCTTTTGAGGCACGCTGGCTGGCGCGACTCCCCACCCCTGTTTCCAGAAAAACTCGACTTTCCTCCTTCCTTTTTCCAACTCTAAACCTTCTAAACTTCAAAGTTTCCAGCCCCAACCACTTAATATCATAAAACCCCTCAACATACACTAGATTCAACTCGAAATCACAACCGGAAACATGTACCAAGACAACAAGGAACTTCAACAACACAACCAACAACTTCAACAAACACAACCAACAACTTCAACAAACACAACCAATCTTTTCTCGGAATTAAAATGAGTTTGGTGTGTGGGGGAAAGAACCAACCCAACACTATGATCTCACATACCTGAATAGGGATCACCCTCGACGAAAACCACGACGATCTTTGACGAATCTAGCTTCTTCTTCTCTTTCTCCTCTTCTTCTCCTCTTCACTCACAAACCCTCACTCTCACTCTTTTAAAAAGGGAAAAACTGATCTAAAAATCAGTCTAAATCCCTAATATAACGAAAAGAAATGGTTAGGGAAAAGACCAAAATACCCTTACAAATTCGGGTGAACTTTCCTTACCAACAACTCAACTTCGAAAGGGAATAACTCACTCATACGAACTCGAAATCGAGCAAACTCGGCCGCGTTGGAAAGATCATTCCACGAGCTTCGCAAACATAACTGGAACTACACCTAAATCATCCTAAGCTAGGAGTTATGACTATTTCAAAGTTGGCCAAAAACTCATTTTTTTCCCCATACTTAACCAAATTTCCAGATTCTTAAACTCTTTCCAAAAATGACTATTTCCAATTCTAAGCCTCTTCGTAGTTATTTCATATTGCCGGGTGTTACAGCGGACCCCTCTGCTTCAAAATTTATTTCACAACCAAATATTAAAATGCATCTCTGCGTCGCGAACTTGCTTCCAGACAGTGATTTCTTGATCGTTTCTCGTGTTTAACTATCTAAAAACATTCCTAAACATCACGAGATCTTTCCTATCACAAATCAAAACTTTGA
This sequence comes from Solanum acaule, assembly GCA_036250505.1. Taxonomy (NCBI): domain Eukaryota; kingdom Viridiplantae; phylum Streptophyta; class Magnoliopsida; order Solanales; family Solanaceae; genus Solanum; species Solanum acaule. Next base: position 9,639 of record JAJOOR010032444.1, on the reverse strand, counting down.
ATTCATAAATCAAATTCAAGGTAGAGTTGAGAGTCAAGTCTTGAGGGTTCTTCGAGTCATTTTAAGAAGTCTTTTACAAATGCTTTACACTTGTTTTAAGACTTGAGTTTTGAGTTGAGCAAAGAGTAACAAATTAAGTTCATTTTCTTCAAATGAGTATATGGGGACTAAGTATTCCCAAAGAATAAATGTTTTCACATTTAAACAAGAAAGGAAACATTGATTTCCAAAAGAGCCTTTGAGCTAGTTTTGTAGCAAAGAGTAAATGTTTTAACATTTAAGCAAGAGAGGAAACTCTGATTTCCAAGAGAGCCTTTGGGCTAGTTTTTGAGTGATTATCTCAAACCATAGAAAGAGTTATGTTTTTAAACATATGAGCTAATTACATTTTTGGGAGAAGTATTGAGCACCGATTTGGGGATGAACTTGAGTTCAGATAATTTATAGTCTCCATAAACCGTGTAGCCATCATGGGTAGAAAAGGGTCATACTTTTTAGATGATTTCTTAGTACCTTTTAGCATAGACTAGTGGATCCACTTAGTAGTTAGGTTCTATACCCCCGACAAGGTATAGGATGGCCCTGGCAACGTGAGGCACAACGATGTATCATCACATAACTCATAGTGATGGTTGTCAGTTAGCGAAACTCCCACAGAGATATTTTGTATTCTTATATACACAGAGTTTACTTTGTATTTTCATATACAAATAGAGTTTAAATTGTATCCTTGCATAGAAACTGAGTTACTATTGTATTTTTCAATACACAGAGTTGTTATCCACATGTTTTAAAAGCTTTTCTTTATATTGCACTTATATTACTACTTTATATTGAAATGAGTTAAGTTGAGGTGAAACCATATATGTTCTTTCAGTTCCCTTTCAAGCTTATGTCTTGATTTAGAATTCCCCTCGCATGCTCGTACATTCAATGTACTGATACCAATTGGCCTGCATCATTTTATGATGCAAATATAGGTAACCAGGATCAGCATCCAGCGTATCGTTGATCCAGTTGAGCTTTCGAGTTGTTGGTGAGCCTCCTAGCTTTCAACGGATCCCCCTATTTATTACTTTATCATTTTAGTTCATTAGGATTTCGTAGGTCTTGTCCCAACGTCCATCTCAGTTGTTAGAGGATTTATAGACAATTAGTTGATGTTAGTTCTTGAGTCTTTCCATTTACGTTTTGATGTTTGAGACTTGAGTTGCCATCTAGGCTAGTTGAATGTTTCTTTTAAGACATTCTAAGTTTATTGCATGAGTTTATCTTTTGAGAATGTTTTCTTGTCATTTAACTCTTCCGCTAAGAGTTAAGTTAGGCCAAGGGTTTGCTTGGGGCCAGCAATAGTTCTCGAGTGCTAGTCCCGCCCCGGGTGTAGGCTCGGGACGTGACACAACCGATAAGATGCTTTCAATTTGATCCTTCATGCGATTTCCCATGAACAATAAATCTTTATTTGGATTTGTAGTATGGATCGTAGTGAATCTCTGCAACATAGTGGATACATGAGTAGTTGCACCAGAATCAAGTCACCAAGTATTATTAGGAACTTCTACTAAATTTGATTCGAAACATACAAAAGCACTAAATGTACCTTTCTTTTCAAATCAACCTTTATGTTTCTGGCAATCTTTTTGATAGTGTCGTTCCTTTCTACAGAAACAACAAACATCAGCCTTGAGTTCCTATGAGCATCCTGTGAAACTTTAGCAGGTGCTTTCTTCTTCTTAAATTTGTTGGCCTTCACTTTAAGTCATTTACCAGCTCCTCGACCCATGAGGTTAATGGAATGACCTCCTTGTTTTTTAAGTCTCGACTCTTCTTAAGTAAGCATACTGGACAATTCACTAACATCCCACTTATCCTGAATAGTGTTATAGTTAATTTGTAATGGTCCATACTCAAGAGGTAATGAGTTTAGAATAAACTAAACCAAGAAGGTGTCATCCACTTTCATCCTCAAGGTCCGAAGTCTTGTTGCAATGTTAGTCATCTCAATGATATGATTTTGCATACTACGCGATTCATCAAACTTCATGGTCCTGAGTTAAGACATTAGTGTACCAGCGAGAGACTTATCAATAGAACAAAAACGTTCTTCCGCAAAATTCAGGTATACCCTGGCACTTTCTGTTTGTTGAATATTACTCTTAATGTTGTTAGCAACAATCATTCTCATAAACATAAGGCTTAATTTGTTAGAGCGCTCCCATGATTTATAAAAAGATTTCTCATCCTTACTGCTCTTATCAGTAATGGCAGCAGGTTTATTATTCAAGCGAGCCAAGTCTAGATCCATCACACATAAGTGGATCTGGACTTGTTCATGTCATTCAAAGAAGTTCAATTCATTGAACACAGTAACAGACAAAGCAGGCGAATGAAGAGGAATAACTGTAAAATAGATATACAAGCTCACAAATCAGAAAAATAATGTGAATTCATGAGTAAAACGATAAAAGTATATCGTAATTCTCCTTTGGGTAGATACTACAACGCACTATCATAATTTAATGTCATTTTTATATTTAATAGGTAATTAAATATTTTTAATCAAACATACACGACATCTTTTGATATACAATACTATGTTAATATTAATTTACCTCATAATGTTCACTATTCGTAGAATGATTGATTCACCTTTGGGTAAATTCTTAAGTTCTAGCAATAGTGAAAGTCAATTTATCTATTTATTTTCAATTTAGATATTTCATTAACTTTCATAGATAAATGACAATTTTTATGAATGAGTATTTTTCTTAACCATACTAGTTTGGCCACTTTGATGACTAACAAACTATATGAATACGAACACACACGTAATATCATAAATTTTGTGCATGTTAATAATTTTATACATTTTAGTTTGGCCACTTTGGTGACTAACAAACTATAAAAACACAATACATGCATCAAGTGATCATAAATATTTTATGTGTAGACATTAAATTCTCTAGTTTGTCCCCTTTGGTGACTAACAAACTATTTTTCACTAAGTACACACATACTATTTTTTGCTTAGTATAACCGTCACGATCCAGACCGTCGTGATTGACACCCAGACTAACCCTCCAGTGGGAGAACCATTACTACAATCTAGACTAAACAACTTAACCAAAAATTATGCATTTAAAGATACGGAAGCAGGTTTAAATGACCAAAAGAGATACGAAGTTTCCATAAACTCCAAAGGTTTAAACAAGTAACGTAACCAAACTAATGCGGAAGTCTTAACCCTTAGAACATGAAAATCATTGTACCAAAACTTCTAAAGTGCAACAAGTCTAACGGAATGGGTACAACCCAAAACTAAGCATAAGAAACATCTAACAATAGTCTGAGTCCGAAGAGAATGGACTTAACAAAAATGAAGGATTTCGTGGCAGCCTAAAACAACTAGCTCACCCTTGAAATTCGGTCTCGATCACTAATCTCCTAGCTGAGGTCTATCAATAGCTGCTTGAAGATTCCCTGTACTCAACAAAGAATGAGAAAGTGCAGTATCAGTACATAACCACAGTGTATTAGTAGGATCACGCGGCTATCCCAATAAGTGAAACACATGCAAGTAACCACAACATTATAAAACAGGCATATACCGAACATATACAATATTAATCATCTTTTTAGGATCAATGTAGCATTCCGCATTCTCAATAATACACATTAGTTATCATTTTAGAGCAACACACAGTCTTTCAACCTCAATCACCATTAGATATGAACGTAATCATCACATGTAGATACACAACACAATTTAATGGTCCTCTCATGGAACCCATACCCAGACTATTAGAATACCGGTACGTGGTACCTGATCCAAATTAGTGTGCCTGACGTGACACCCAATCCCATATATTCACCGGAACGTGGAACTCGATCTAAGTTAGTGTATTCGAACATAACACCCGATCCATTCAACAAACCACAATCACAATCACAATGTACATTTTCATAATTATACAATTAAGTGTTGATTCATGGCATACAATCATCCATTCATACTCATTTATGTTTAGTGTGGTCAATAACGCAACATTCACATACATGCATTATAATGAAGTAATTGCTAACATATATCACACCAACATGAAATCACAACCATCACCTACCTCAAACAAAGCTTGAATCCCCTAAGAACTTGATTCTTCCCTTTCCAAATTCTTTCCGCTTGTTCTTGGTTTACAAACAATCAATATAACACAAGGATCAATAAACAAGACCTAATTACCTGGACTATAATCAATAATATCCACCTTAGGTTGAACCCTTGATCCCCCAACCCAGATTAGGGCTTTTTTCACCATAAATCCTAGATCAAAACCCTCCCCCATCAATAATTACCCAAGAAACTAAGTTCTACGGATCGAAAAATGGATTCGAGGAGTAAAAACCTTACCTTTGGTGCTAGAAGAGGTGGAAAACCCTCAAGAAATACCCCTGGGTCGTTCCTTATTCTCAAGGTCGAAAATTGTAGAATAAAATATTTTTGAGGTTTTTCCCGACTTAAGTCTCGTCTGTCCCGCCACAACGGTCCTTACCTCGCTATAACGTCCCCGCACTGGTGGGAAAATCCCGCCTTGGCGGCTTGCACGGAAACAGCGAGCTAATTTAAGAGTTTCAAACCCCCATTTCACAACACACCTTCATCCCATGAATCCCAGAAAATACCCTTACACGCTAAGATCAATTTCGGGAGTTCTACTCACCCGAATTCAATTTTGGAAAGATTTTTATGAATTCATGTATCTTCGCTTAACATTGAACGCATCTCCATCGATCTTACAATATCCTTCGCTAAAAATTCCATCGTACTCATAACTAAACTCAAAAACAAAACCAAAGCACTTATCATCACACTCGAGCTAATGTCTGTACACTCCTTTCTCAAGTCTTTTTCAATCATTTTTAACCAATTTGATGGACCCGTGACACTATTACCATAGCCACAACAAAATGAATGAAATCATGTGTCTCTGAACCCAATTATCTACTCCTCTGAAGATACCTCTTTAGCCTTTGCAATCAAATAAAATATTCTTGCTCTCGCCTCTCTTTAAAGGTTGTACTACATTCCATTATTTTTCTTCATCATGACTCTAGCTCTTTTAAATTCTATTTGAGTGGTGTCCCACCATCTCTTAAAACTTTCCATACAACCATGTTACTCACCAAATGTTAGAAAACCACAACCTAAGATACTCGCAAGTCGTAATTACTATAAAAAAATTTGCTTAACCAATAATTTTATTATATAGTTGCATCCCGTCACAATCCATCACTAACTCTTTTTACCATTACTCTCAGTCAACCTTGACTATTACTACGAAGTCAACCTTTCATCAACACGACGCCTCAAACTCAAGTAAACTCATCAAATTCAAAGGACTAACCCAATTTTATATGCACTTTCTTACTAAATACTTCAATTTCCTTCACCCAAGTATACTCAATGGAACTTTCCTTATCCATAAGCTTGTCATTCCGGTATCAATCCACCCCTTTATGGCTTAAGATAAAATCACCAGTCCTCATACTACCATCCTTCTTCTTAATAACAAGACAGGAGCACCCCACGGGAAAGCAGTAGGACGGATGAAACCTTTATCAAAAAGCTCCTGGATTTGAGCCTTAAGCTCTCTCAATTCTACTGGAGTCATGCGATAACAAGGAATGGGGATGGGCGAGTGCCAGTTTCCAGGTCAAAGCAGAAATCTATATCTCTATCGGGAGGCATACCAGGAAAATCAGTAGGAAACACTTCTCTAAATTCTGACACCATAGGAATAGACTCAATAAAGGGAGACTCAACCCCAACATCCCAAATATGAGCTAAAAAGCCAAACAACCCTGCCCCACAGGTTTCCTAGCCCGCACGAAAGATATGATCTTAGCTAGTTTAGGCTTGTACACCCTTTCTCACTCTAACCTTTCCCTACCCAAGATCTCTAGAGTTATCGACTTAGTATTACAATTAAGCCCGATATAATAAGAGTACAACCAAGTCATAACCAGCATAACCAAATCAACACAAGTCTAAAAAATCCATAAACACACAGGACAAACACGATACACATGGGTGACTATGACAAACTCTTCAACTAGGGTGGAAACATGGATGGGGGCATCAAGTACATCACAAACCGCATCAAATCCCATGGTAAACAAAATTGACACATATGAACAAGTAGAACCTGGATTCAAACAAACAGTAGTCATCCAGTCACAGATAAGAATGGTACATGTGATCACTGCATCTGACGCTTCAACCTCGGTCTTGCCCGGAAAGGCATAAAACTGAGCCCTATCATCTCGACGGGTAACCTCCTTGCCCGGATGCACTGTTCATCTAGCTGCATCACCAATTGCCCAGCCTCTACAGCCTTGCTGATTTTCTCCTCATATGTCCAGGTTCTCCACAATTGTAACACACTTAAAAACTTAACCAAGTAAGCATTGTTTGTATTGTAGTAGTCGTATCAAGACTCTCTTTGATATACCATCAATCCAGGAAATAATAGTATAGCTTCTAACCTCAATTGGCATAACTTAATTTCATCATTCGCTAAAAAACCCATACATGTTATGACAACAATACTAAATGCATTTTCCAAAGTAATGGTGTTCATTATCTAACCGTCCCTTACCAAAACATCTTGAATGTTGTGACTTATAAACTCAAATCTGCAAATCTGACCTTAATCCTATCACAAATGACGATAGTAGCTAGCGATCCCCACAAAAATCTTAATTTCCGTCACAGAACTAGGTCGGACCCAATTCCTGACTGCTTCCATCTTTTGGGGATCTACCATTACCCCTTCCCTTGAAACTAAATGCCCCAAAAAGGCAACCGAAGTCAACCAAAATTCACATTTTAAAAATGCCGCATATAACTTATGCTTCCCAAGAACACCCAGAATAATACAAGGATGGTCGGCATGGTCTTCCTCACTTTTCGAACAAACCAAAATGTCATCATTAAATACTATAACAAACGAATCAAGAAATGGTTTGAACACACCATTCATCAAACTCACGAAAGTTGCAGGCGCATTTGTCAACCCAAACGACATAACTAGAAACTCATAGTGCCCATAGCGGGTCCTAAATGCCATTTTTGGTATATCCTCAGGCCTAATATTTAACTGATGATAGTCAAACCTTAGATCAATCTTAGAGAAAACTGATGCACCTTACAACTGGTCAAAAAATCATCTATCCGAGGCAACGCATAATTGTTCCGAATGGTGACCCTATTAAACTATCGATACTATATGCACATCTTCTCTTGCTAGTGATGGTGTTACCACTTTTGTTGCTCTAGTTCGGACCATAGAGTGAAGGAGGAAAGATACCAATTTGTATTACCCAAATACCAATTGGATTCAAGTCATAGCACAAAAGAGTAGAAATAAGTGAGTTTTTCCTAAAGTCCTATAGCCTCTCGAAGAAAATTACGGACGTCTTCGTACCGTTCCGCAAGACTCTACTAGCTCGCTTTGGTATAATGAGATCAACAAACCTAGGGCTCTGATACAAACTTTGTCACGACCCATACCGTCGTGATTGGCACCCACACTGACCCTCCGGTAGAAGAACCATTACTACAACTCAGACTAAACAACTTAACCAAAAACTATGCAGTTAAAGATACAGAAGCAGGTGTAAATGACCAAAAGAAATACGGAGTTCCCATAAACAACAAAGGTTTAAACAAATAGCTTAACCAAACTAATGCGGAAGTCTTAACAACAATGTACTGGTAGTATCACGCGGTTATCCCAATAAGTGAAACACATGCAAGTAACCACAACATTATAAAACAGGCATATACCGAACATATACAATATTAGTCATCTTTTCAGGATCAATGTAGCATTCCACGTTCTCAATAATACATATTGGTTATCATTTTAGGGCAACAAACAATCTTTCAACCTCAATCACCATTAAATATGAATGTAATCATCACAAGTAGATACACAACACAATTCAATGGTCCTCTCACGAAACTCAATTCAATGGTCCTCTCATGGAACCAATACGCAAACTGTTAGTGTATCGGTACGTGGCACCTGATCCAAGTTAGTATGCCGGACGTGACACCCGATCCCATATATGTTCCGAAACGTGGCACCTGATCCAAGTTAGTGTGTTGGAACGTAACACCCGATCCATTCAACAAACCACAATCACATTGTACATTCACATAATTATACAATTAAGTGTTGATTCATGGCATATAATCATCCATTCATACTCATTTACGATTAGTGTGATCAATAATGCAACATTCGCATACATACATGAATTATAATGAAGTAATTACTGACATATGTCACACCAACATGAAATCACAACCATCATCTACCTCGAACAGTGCTTGAAACCCCTAAGAACTTGATTCTTCCTTTTATGGATTCTTTCCACTTTTTCTTGGTCTACAAACAATCAATATAACACAAGGATCAATAAACAAGACCTAATTACCCAGACAATAATAAAAAATATCTACCCAAGGTCGAACCCTTGATCCCCCTACCCAGATTAGGGCCTTTTCCACCATAAATCCCATATCAAAACCCTCCTCCATCGATAATTTCCCAAGAAACTAAGTTCTTCGGATCGAAAAATGGATTTGGGGACCTTTGGTGCTAGAAGTGATGGAAACCCTTCAAGAAATACCCCCTAAGACGTTCCTTAGCTCTCAAGGTCGAAAATTATAGTATAAAACGTTTTTGGGGTTTATTTCTAACTTAAGTCGCGTTTGTTCCGCCACAACGGTCCTCACCTCGCTTCAGCGGCCACGCCTGTAACACCCCGTATCCGAAAATAGAGATTTCAGATTTTTGGTGTTACAGGTGGCACTCACGGACACCATCCACGGACCGTAGATGGACTCACGGTCCGTCCTGCAGGTCCGTGGTTCGTGACAGAAAACTTCCCAGAACTCAGTCAAAAAATTGGCTAAGTCTCGACTCACGGACAAACCCACAGTCCGTAGATCAGACCACGGTTCGTGGTCTATGTCCGTGGATCAAGACTTCCATTACCCAGACTCTGACACAAATTACGATCGACCAGCACGGACCATCAATCGATCCACGGTCCGTAGGTCTGACCGTAGATGAGGATCAGCAGCCAGTTAGCTGAAAATTATTGATGAGTCAACTTCAGATGGTCATAACTTTTATCACAAAAATAATTGTGTGTCCCATGACCTATGATATGATAGATAATTAAATTATCTTTCCAATGCCACCGAGTTTGCTAAATTCCGACCTCCAAGTAAAAAGTTATGCTCATTTTAGTAAAGACCTGTCGAGTAGGCTTGACTTACGGACGCAATCTACGGACCGTAGATTGACCTACGTCCCGTAGGTCCAATCCGTAGGTCACTCCGACAACAGTTAATTCAGGGGTCTTTTGGTCTTTTCCTATTTCGTTTAACCCCTAAGGTACGTCATTTAGACCCTAAATCGTGAGGTTTTAGTCAGTTTAAACCTAGAAACATAACTAGAACTTACCTTAGTCAAAATCATTAATCAAAACTTAGAAAATTAGAATCAAGAAAGGAGAAAAAGGTCAAGAACCCTAGTTCAAGAACGCAACAAGGTTCCATCAGTT
>JAJOOR010032442.1:0-11034 GCA_036250505.1 Solanum acaule | reverse complement strand
TAAAGGAAAAGAGGATAAGGAAAATAAACATTCACATTTGTTCAATTTGTTAATCAATAGTCACAATTCACAATATTAAAGACTTCATTTTATCTTTCTTATAATTGATTCTCAATTTTAAGAACTAAAATTAATTTGATATTACTTCTAATCTAATAAATTTGCCTACTATGTTGCTATGAGTTTATCAATTTTTTGGCTAATCTTTTCATATTACATTAATGAAATGACACACCCTTTCATATTGTGTTTTAATGGAGAATAAACGAATTTTTACATACTCCATCATTCACCATATTTTTTTATTCAAATACTAAAACAGAATGAACTTGCATTATGTTCAAGTGCAATCATGGCTATCATTACTACTCATAGCAAGGCAAACTTAGAAGGGTCGGACATGGGCTTAATTTGTTTGGGTTAATATAGTAAGAGGGTCAGACATGGGTTAAGATAGTTAAAGGATCGGACATGGGTTAAAATTGGGTGATATGTTATTTTTAAAGAAAAATGGGTAATTTTACTTGATTTAGAGTTTTTCATCCAATTGAAGGATACAAATAATAAATTTGTAGATGGCGGAGTTATGGATGGTTGCATAGTATAACATAGGGTAAAGTTAGCTATTAAACAAAAGTTGATGAGTATTTTTTTCCCTTCTCCCTACAATTAAACCAAAAGATAATGATAAGATTGGACAATATAATATAGTGGAATATATAATTATTCGGAAAGAAAATTGATTCTAACACATATATCTTAACGCACGCACGAAGCGCGGCTACGTTCCCTAGTTAACTATAGATATAGAAATTATGTTAAAGTCAAGGATTTCAAACCCTTCTTCTAACCAATAAAACTCATATTTAATGCAACATGAATGCAAGAATTTTTTTTATTTTTTTTTAAACTGCCTCCAATGATCATTGATATGAAAGAGTTACATTTTGAAGTTTGGTATACCAAACTTAATACAAGATCTTGGGGTAGAACTAGAGTTAGATAAACTCTACAAGTTAACACCAAAAAGAGGGGGAGTCTAAGTTAGCTATTACTCTACTAACGTGACTCCTTGACAAAGAGGATTCAGGGGGGTTCGTAAATAAAATTAGAAGGTTTAACTTGTTGCATTCTGAAGGAAGGGAGCTCCCATCTATCTGTGTTAATTAATCCCCTAACTTCCCTCGGGAGATCAAAGAAAGAGTTGAACTCATGTATTGCATCAACACTATAACTCCTGGATGCTAATATATCAGCAAGTTTGTTGGCTTCCCTGAAGCAATGATTGATGATAAATCCATGAGATTTAACTATTTGTTGTGCTTCTTGAATCAATTTGTCCAATCTCCAAGGCGTTCTCCATTCCCCATTTATGCATTTAACTAAGAGTAGGGAATCTTTTTCTCCCCAAACCCTGTCATAACCTCTACTAACACACCATTTAAGACTATATAGTAGTGCTTGGGTTTCAACCATGTTGCTAGTACCTTGGCCTAGACCTAAAGAGTAAGCAAACATCATGTTGCCTTGGTTGTCTCTGATTAGCCCCCTTCCACCACAGCTTCCTTGAACGCAACTTCCATCACTGTTGAGCTTAATAAAATTTCTAGGTGGTTTGAGCCATTTGACTCTGATGGAAGTTCTTTGATTGATGTCCGCTTCAAAGATTTGACAGAGGCTATTCCAGCTTTCCCCTATTTTTGCTTGACCAAAATTCTTCTGTGTAACCTGCAATAGAGTGTAAGTGATGTTAGTTTTGGTTCTGAAAAAAAAAGGCTTTACAACCTCAAATTTATTGCTACACCTAATTCTCCAGAGTTCCCAGCAAATGATTGGGGGTAGAGCTTTAGATATGAAAGCAGCAATGGGGTTTTTAGTCTTCAAATTCCACCAGCTGAGTAATATCATCTTGAGAGTGTTATGCATATGACCAATTCCCAACGACCCTGCAAAAAACTTCCAGATTCTTTTAGCTTGTAGACCTAGACAAAAAAGGTGATTTACATTTTCAATATTTGTGTTAGAGTCGTCAGAATTGCAACAATGACATCCAGGATCAATACTAATTCCAAACTTTTTAGTAACTCTTTCATCAGTTGGAAGTCTATCGTGGATTGCCCTCCAAGTCAAAAACGTCATCTTGAAAGGGATGTCCTTGTTCCATATGTTTTTAGCCATAATGTTGATCGCCCTTTTATGCCTACTGTTATTCCAGGCCGAGCTCGTGATGAATTCCCCAGTTGATGTATCAATCCAAATAGGAAAGTCCTCTTTGTTATTGTCCAAGTGGACACCTATACTGTTGATCCTATTTTTATCTTCTGTTGAAAGTTGGTATTGCAAAGTATCCCAATGCCAAATTCCCTCTATTAAGACAGAGTTGAGATTGATACAACTATGAGAGTTGTCGTTAGGGTGCAGAAGATAAAGCGGTCCCAAGTTGGACCAGTTATCAAACCAGAATGACACATCCCCTTTTCCAACCTTCTAATAGATATTTTTTTCGGTGTTAAATTTGACCCCACAAAGAGATTTCCAGAATTGAGAGGTTCCTCTTTTCCATTGGACCTTCACAGGATGTTGATTATTCCAATACTTGGCTCTCATGAAATCACTCCAAAGAGATTTAGAAGTTCTGAGTTTCCACCATTGTTTTGACTTCAAAGAATTACAAATATCTTCAATTCTTCTGAAATTGACGCCACCTTCCTCAAATGGATAGCACAAGTTATCCCACGAGATCCAGTGATGCTTGTTTCCAGTGTCTTGTCCAGACCAAAAGAACCTAGCTAAGCATTTTTCAATAATTTCAAAAGTTCCCTTAGGAGGATCAACAACACTGAGAAGATGAGTGGGAAGAGCAAGCAAAACATGTCTAATGAGAATGGCTCTGCCACCAGGAGAGAGAAGCTTAGAGTGCCATCCTCTAATTTTGCTAGTAACCTTTTTGACAATATCGTTGTAATACAAAATCTTTTGTTTCCCAGTAATTAAGGGGTAACCAAGATACTTGATGGGAAATTTATGGTAAACCATACCGGTGAGCCTTTTCATTCTAGTGATAGTGTTAAGACTAGCTTTGGATTTGAGAGAGAAACAACTCTTGTTTCTATTTATGAGTTGGCCACTGTTGTCTTCATATTTCTTGAGAGTGTCCAGAATCATTTTGAGCGATCTCTTGTCCCCATTGCAAAAGATGATTGTGTCATCGGCAAATGTTAAGTGGTTGATTTGGGGACCATTGGCACTCATGTAGAAACCTTTGTACCCAATCTTGGTTTGCAGACCTGTCAACATATGAGAAAGCAATTCAGCACTCAAAATAAAAAGAGAAGGGGATAGAGTCCTTGTCTTAGTCCTCTAGAGGACTTGAAGAAACCATATCTCCCTCCATTTATAATAATAGAGTAGCAGTTGTTTGACAAATAGTTATAAATAATATGGATCCAGTTCTCCGAGAAACCCATTTTCCTAAGAGCTAAACACAGAAATGACCAAGAGACCCTATCATAAGCTTTGGTCATGTCCAGTTTTATGACCATATTCCCTCCTCTATTGGGTTTGTTGATGTCACTAATGATCTCTTGAGCCAAAAGAATATTCTCTGAAATAGCCCTGCCTTTAACAAACCCAGTTTGATTCTTAGAAATAATTCTAGGTAAAATACTAGCAAGTCTTGCATTGAGAATCTTAGAAATTATTTTACTAGAGACATTGCACAAGCTAATAGGTCTTAAATCAGAGAAACTTTGAGGGTGATCAACCTTCGGAATAAGAACTAAACAAGTATGAGTAAAATATTTTGGAAGGATATCACCTGAGAAGAAGGAAATAACAGCTTTGTGGACATCAGAAGCTATTATGTTCCAAGCTGCTTGATAGAAGCGTCCACTGAGTCCATCTGGCCCCGGTGCACTATCTGGATCCAAGGAGAAAACACATTCTTTGACTTCTTGAAGGGTTGGCAGAGCACTCAGCATCTCATTATCCTCATCTGTGATATACCTTGGTAAATAGTTGATAGTTTCAGTATCTATAGAGACACTTTCAAGGTTAAACAGGTTTTGGTAAAGGCTCACTGCTCCTTCAGCAATTTGATCATTTCCTTCAAGACATTGATTTTGCTCATTCATAATTTTCTTTAAAGAGAGTCTCCTCCTTCTATCTTTAATAGTGCTGTGAAAATAAGAAGTATTGGCATCTCCTTCCTCTAACCATTTGGCCCTGGCCTTTTGTCTTAGGATGGCGTCTTGAAGTTTCATATATTTTGTGAACTCAGCTCTGCATCTAGAAAGTTCACATCTATTGGCCTTAGTGTTGTTCATAACACTGTTTTCTTCCAGTACTTTCATAAGGGCTTCTAGTCTTTATGGCTCCTCATAGATGTCTCCGTAAGTCTCTCTAGACCAGAGGCTAAGCATTTTACAAGTTTTTTTTATCTTCTGATGTAAAATATACATAGGATTTTCCACTACTAGTTCTTCCCAACACCTTTGGATGGTACTAAGAAAGTTTTCATGTTCAGTCCAAACGTTGAGAAATTTGAAATATTTAATGCATTGGGGAGCAATGTTGTTCACCAACAAAGGGGCATGATCTGAGCATGTCCTTGAGAGATGGGACACACTAGTCGTGTTGTAATCATCAAACCAATTGGTATTATAAACTAATCTGTCAAGCCGTTTCCAAATAGTGTTAGGGGGATCTCTGTTGTCACACCAAGTGAATTTAGCACCAGAGTATCCTGCATCTTGAAGTCCACACTCACTCAGGCAGTCTAGGAAGTCCAAACTCTCTCCAAGGGTGAAAGGTCTTCCACCTATTTTTTCCTCAGCCGTGCAAATGACATTGAAGTCCCCAATAGCACCCCAGGGACCTTGAACAGTGTTGGCAATAGTTTTGAGATCCGCCCACAATTCTTTTCTCAAGTCTTCGGAACATTTAGCATAGACAATTGACAGGAAAATGGATGGGCTATCATTATGGGAAATTTTAATAAGAACATGTTGATCTTTATCTTGTATGATGTCTACAATGATCTCGTGATTCCAGTAAATCCATATCTTATTGTTAATATTGAAGAAGCTATGATCCATCCTTAGTCTCCTTTTGAATTTCTCTAGTTTGTTGCTATCCACTAGAGGTTCTTGGAGGCATAAAAGAGGTAAGTGAAATTGTTGTTGAAAAAGAATGAGTCTTTCAATAGATCCACTGGACCCGATCCCTCTAATATTCCAAGAAAGGAAATTAATCATTGGAAACAGTAGGGGTGGGTTATTTTGTTCTTGAAATTGCTCTGAGGTAGGTTGTTTCTCTAAGTTGTAAGTTCCTCCTGGATAGGTAATGCTCCTGGGAGATAAGTTATTGTGAAAAGTGATCTCTTCGGGTGGTTGAGTATACTCATCCAAAAGAGTTTTTCCATTTGTATGTTGTTTAGTTACCTCGTCATCTGATTTCGAGGATATTTGTCCTCTTCAGTGTCTTCCATAATCATATCCATCCGGTCCTGCCTCGGCCTATTGTTATCCTCTGGTGGATCAGGATCCAAAAGGATTTGTTGGGACTCTTCATTTCTAATGACAGGGAACTTTTCTTCTTGGTAAGATACTCCATTAGTGATGTTGATAGATTCATTTTCGGGAAACATTTCAATTGGGATCATAACATTTTTGCTGAACTTCTTCCTTTTGTTGACCATAGCAGTGAGTTCTTCCTTGTTGACTTCTAATATGTTAGCAATTTCTTCATGAAGTTGTTCTTTGGTTTCATCAATCTTTGCATTTGAAGAGTTACTGTTCCTTCGAACATTAAGTCTAACTCCTTGTTTCTCAGCATTTTTTCCAATTCTTTCTTTTGTCTTTTCCTCCAGGGCTCTATCCACTCTCGTGTACTTGAATGTTGTGTGCACGAGTTTATTTTGGCTCTGGCTATCATTAGTACAAGCCAGTTCTCGCGTGGTATCCATTTCATCAGATCATTTATTGTCCTGAAGCTGGACAAATCTATTGAGGCTTTCTTTGTTGGCCGCGTGAGAGTTGATGTTATGGCTCCCTTTGTCGTTGTTGGATTTGACTTGATGCCCTCCTTTATTTTTCCTTCTATCAACATTTTGCCATCCCTCGTCCTTGTCTTTCGCCTTTGTCTCTACCTCTTTAGACAGTTGGTTTTCAGAGGTTTTGTAATCTTTGGCAGTAACCTCTTGATGACTAGGATTTATTTGCCTTGGATTAATTCTCTTGTTCTGTTGATTACCTTGGATGCTCCCCTGTCTCAGCTCTTGTTCATTGTTCTCATTTTCTTTGTCATTTGTATTATCGAATCTTAGCTCGGGGTGGAGGATTCTACAATTTAGAGCTGTATGACCCTGAATCTTGCAGTGAGCGCAGAAGGCAGGGATTGTCTCGTATTCGATTTTTTGATAAAATTTTTCAATCTCCCCTATAGGATTTTTGATGACCACAGCAACTTCATGAACAAGAGGTTTCAGCCGATCAATTTTGACTTTCAATTTAGACATGGTGGGTCTGGTTTTGGTTAGAGTAGCTTTGTCCATAATAATGGGATTACCAATAGGACTCACAGTTCTACAAAGAGCTGCCCATTCATAATAATGCCAGCGGAGGTTTGGAAGATTTATCCAAACAGGAGCTAAAGAGTCTGCTTCGGGTTTAAATTTGGTCGACCACTTTTGGATTTTCATGCTATTCTCCTCGTCCAGGTTAATGAAGTTTTTAGAATATATGGTTTTGAAATCCTCTTCATTTTCCACATCTATGAACACATGTTTAAGGTCTTTTACCCCCTATTTTCACAGAACCTTTGAGAGGTACAATTTTCACAAATTCAGTCCTAATTTTTTCAATGAAGGGTCTGGTTTTGGCAAATTTACCTACAATAGTCCATTTACAGGTGTTGGCCAGCAGCTCATTCTCCTCTTCAGTGAAAACGATGACCGGTTTGCCCTTGTCGAACTCATAATTTCTGTGGGGAAGACGTATTTTCCCCTTTTGTGAGCTGATGTTGTTAGTACTCCAGCGTAAGTGAATTGCTCGCTTTTATCTCTACCGCTAGGAGCGCAGGTGCCAAGAGTATTGCTAGTCGAAGTATGGAGGGAGTCTTGTGGAAATTGATAGTTCATTGTATTGGGGATTTGGGGTTGTTTGTGAAGAGAAGGATAGTGTTTATTTGGATCCGGGGGGGGAGGGTCTGGGGGCTGCGTTATTGCTGGACCAAAGAGATCAATGGTGATGCTCATCTCAGCTTCTCCGCCAAGAGAATCCGGCTAGAAGTTACCGTTGGGATTTCACAGAATAGCCTAGAGAGAAGCCGAAATTAATATGTCTAATATCATATTTAATTCATATCATATTTGGGGGCTCTATCATATTTTAAACACGATTTTTAAGTTTTAAGCTTCTGAAATTATAGTTAATTTAGAATTAATGGTGGTAATTACACTCAAATTCATTGATTTGCATGCACATGTAAATATATATTTAAAAATATTATTTAGCTTATAACAAAAAAAAATATATTTGAATTTAAACATGTTTGCATGGAAGTTATTATTTTATGATCCAATCACTTATGTAGATTATATATAATTACTGGTATTATTCCTCAAAATTGTGAATTAAACCTTCTCATATACAAATGCTCCTTAACTAATTGCAATATAATGAAAGCAAAAAATCATGTATTTTCTATACAATGAAACAACTTCCTTTTCAACATAGGTATTCTTTGACAATTTAGAGTTCTTATTGTTAATTCTTTTGTAATATATTAAATTGTTTAGAGTTTAATTTCTGAGTTAATTGGCAAAGGACAAATACATAATTGAAAGAGACTTTATATATACTATTTATTATAAATTTAGTGATTCATAAATATATTTGTCCTTGTTAACTGGTGATGAATCTGTTACAGTCCTACTAAATGCTAAGTTGGCAACCATTTGATTATTGTATTGCTAAGTGTTTGCTCTGCAATATTGTTGTTGCTACACTAAAGTGGATAGATCTAAAATGCTAAAAATAGTTCTCAACCCTCACCAATGCCAATTAATTTGTCACTTTCCTTAAAATAAAATTTAAAAGAATTATAAAAAAAAAAAAACCCATTTATATTAAATTTGACATCACCCTGGATAGGTTCTTATCAAGAAAAATCTGTTTTCAAATAAGTACTACTTTATAAAGCTTATCCCGAAGACATCATCAAATTGACATTTGGCAAAGGTTTTTGGCAGTTTTTTTTTTTCCTTTTGAAAAAAACAATTTACTTATTTCAGAGAATTGATATGTTTGATTAAACGCGGGACTCCAAAACCCGATATTGTAGGTTCAAATTCTATAGAGCGTGAATTTTTTCATCTCAAATCAAATTAGAATAAAATAGATTGAATCTCAAATCAAATTAGAATGAAATAGATTTTATTCAGTAACTTTCACGACAATCTAAATTTTATTTTGAGAATTTCTTTAAAATATATAAGCCAACACAATTTATTACATTTATATAGTCATATTTTTAGTTTACACTAGTACAATCAAGGTTCTTTTTCGGCAGTAATTATATATACAACATACAATATTATTATACACTTACAGTATGTGTGTTGATAATAATGTATCAACTTTACATAAACGTGTATAATAATGTGTAAGAGGTGTTTTGTACACACTTTTACACTCATACAAAATTATAACAAACTTATACGAAGACAAGTTTGATCTCCTATAAATTGTAATCACGAAACTTCATTTAAAATGAATCAAATTTTCATTGAATTGCTTCACATTTAGTACTTTTGAGCCTCTATTATTTATAGGGTTATGACCTTTGTGTTAGAAGGTGAAAGTTGTGTTGTGACGAAAAGAGGAAAACGAAAATCTAAAATAAAGAACACCAAGTTTATCGTGGAAAAATCCTTCAAAACGAAGGTAACCACCATGGGATCGACAAGATCCGAATTGCTTCACTATAACAATAAGAGAGTTGCAAATATTCTTCTAATGGCTACACAACAAGTGCCAAAAGAGAACAGCAATAGCTACACCAACAAAAGATTAATAGAAAGAAACACCACCCAAACTCAGCTGCTGTTCGGGACCTAAAACAGGATCTTGCTGACTTCCGAATCCGATCTCCACCGTTCAAATCGACCACCAAGATGTCAGGAACACTCAGTACAAATTTAAGCTCGATCCAACGGTTAGTTAATCGGGAAACACGATCTGAAGGTTGCTGGTCGAAATAAAAGACTGCAGCAAAAAAAAACTTTTTTTTCTTCTCTCTTCTCTCTTGTTGAAAGCTCTCTCAAAAACCTCTCTTATGTCCTAATGTCTTTCAAAGACAATACTAATGAGCAATTTGAATTATTCTCTCAAAACCATCCTTCAGATATGCTTACAAAAGTAGTGATCGTAGACAAGCATGAGTTTTGTAGAAGTGCGGCAGGCATGAAGCCTGTCAAGAGTTCCTCCACTTGAAGCTAGCAAAACAAACCTCAAAAGACCACAAGTAAGAAGACAAACAAGAAATATACCAAAAGACACAAAGATTTAACATGGTTCGGTCAATCGACCTACGTCCACAAAGGAGATGAGCAATCCACTATATAAACATGAGAATACAAAATATAGAGAGAAATAACCTCAACCAATTCACTCGGAATACATGGGAGGTTCACACAAGTGATAACGTATCAAGCTTGTGACCTACAAATTCTCCCCCTAACCAAAACTCTCAAAGCCCTTAAGACTACATTGCGAATGCTGATTAAGTTAGAAGAAACAAACCTCTATTTATAGAGTCCTAAACCTTTTCCTACAAGAAAATGACTAGTCAATCCAAAACCTTTTCCTAAAAGGAAAATCTATTTATGGTAAAAAATCAGGGAAAATAAACCCCAACAACTTGTTTGTTTTAGTTTTTTTTATATATAAAAAATAGATATGTGATGTATACCTTTATGCTTGATTTTTCATTGTATTGATGTAATTCAGAATTCTCTTGGTGGGTAGTTGGTACTAGAGTGGCCCTCGTGTTAGACAAGATGAATGAGATGAGATTTAAATGGTTCGGATATGTGAAGAAAATATGATCAGATGTCCCTATAAGGAGGTGGGAGAGGTTGGTTATAATGCGTCTGATGAGAGGTAGAGGCGAACTAAAGAAGTATTAGAGAGAGGTGATTAAACGAGACGTGACATACATACAACTTATTAAATACATGAGCCTAGACAAGAAAATATGAAAGTTGAGAATTATGATAGAAGATCTGCTGGTAATCGAGCTATCTTATTTTTTTGGGATGGGATTTGATTAAATATTTGACTGCAGAAGCCAGTCTTTTAAAATTTTGATAGAGATGATTCAACTGCAGAACTCATTATAACAAAAGACAAAAGTTTTACAATTAAATAAAAGTAATAATTGATTTACCTAGATTACATATACTCTAAACAATTGTTTTTATATAAAAATAAAAAAGAATAGTATTATTACGTACACTGCTTCATTGGTGGATTGATGAGAAGTTGGAATAAACAATTTTTTATATAGGTCCATACTATTTTATAGTATTTTTTATGTTTTAATTTAAAATAAGTGATTTTTTATGTAATCAAAAAGTTATATTTTTTTTTAAAAAAATTATTCTTAATTAGATAAGTGATATTTTACATAATTAAGAAATTATATTAAATAAGTATTGTATTACTTAATTAAGAATTTGTTCAGTCAAGAATCTATTCGAAACAACTTCTCTACCTTCTCTAGATAGGATAAGGTTTATGTTGAAATGTATATTACACGTGATGAATTTAGTTAGTTAGAGTTAGTTAGCTTATTTGTTGAATTAGTTAGCTTAACAATTGAATTAGTTTGCAGCTTAATTAGTGTGATTACTAATCATGTATTGTATATAAACAGGGCATTGTAAGTGATGAGAGACTAAGTCGGTTATTTCCATTTCACTGTTTCATTCATTCTCTTCTTCTTCTTCTTCCTTTCTTCATTCCTTCTTCT
>JAJOOR010032441.1:0-10983 GCA_036250505.1 Solanum acaule | reverse complement strand
TGAGCACAGCCCCTGCCATTGGCACAGCAAAATGCATTTCTAACATGGCCGGTACATTTGGTGCAAGGACCGAGACCTACATGATTATAAAATTTAACCTCATTAAACACATGACCATAATCTCACATGTATAAGAATTACTCAAAGGTGAATATCGATACACTTACCACGTCGTTCTTGACAATGTTTAAGGAGCGGAGGGAGGAAGCAAGGCGACAACAACGCTCATGGGTTTCCCGCCAATTGAAGCGAACATTGGCATAAATAATAGAGGTGCGGTTGGCATAAGAATTGGAGGCTCTTGTTAAGAAGGTGAGAGGAGTAAGAGGCACATAATTAGCTCCACATTTAGGTAAATTATCCATGGGATTATAAGTGCAAAGTTGAATTGTTTTTCAATTTGTTACACTAATAAAATGATCTGTTTTGGAAAAGGTTTGCAGCTTTCTATTTTGGAGAGGTAACTATAAGGGTATAGAAAATGTGTAAGAAATGCAGGTGATGTGTTTTGTTTATATAGAGAAAATTTAGCCCCCTGTGTATGTGGTCCCCTACATGATTGTTTAGATGGAAATAATTGAGAAATTGCAGTGAATGTGTTATGCTAATATCAATTACTTAACACACAACTTCTCAGTTTAAAACAAAAAAAGGACTTTGACATTGACTATTAAAATTTAAATGTCCTCAACAATTTTTCTAAAGCCACTTCACTAGTTCCTTTCACCCTTAAATTTTAACAAACATAGAAAAGAAATGTGAACTGTCCTTAGTGTATGATATTTGGTTCCATTTGGTCTTTAGTGTATAAATATGTTGGAAATGATTTTTATTGTATTTAAAAGGTGATCAATTTGGTCCCAAGCCATATAAGTAAAGAAAATCGTTGTGTTTGTTGTTGAAATAGACTAAGGCTCTCGGCATCTTAGACTTCCTTTTATACTCTATTTAATATATTTACCATAAAATTACGATTCTCTTCAAGTTTTACCCTTGAAAGTCTTTTTGTGGCTCTTCCAATTTTGGGTTATGAATTTTGATGTGCGATTTGAAATCAGATTGAAGGTTACAAGAAGATATCTTTGTTTTGTAGCTTGATACCAAAAACATCCGTTTTGATAAAAATAAAAATAATGATTATCTTTACTTATATGATTTAGGACCAATTTGATCGCATTTTGAAATACATTCAGGACTTTTCCATCATATTTATCCATCAAATAAAATGAAAATCATGCATTAAGGACTAATTTTAATCATTTTCTCTTACTTGGGATACAAACAATTTCATAACATTGAAAATACAATGCCAAGAAAAGGGTTGTTAGTTTACGCAAAAAAAAAAAAAAAAAATCCTATGGTCATATAACGTGTGGTGACTAGAAAAATGTCTTAAAACATTTTATCAAATTCATATCTAAATACCCAATTTTTGAAGAAAAAAAAATCATATAGCACAACAGAGGAAATGACAAATAAAAAAAAAAAAATTGTCTTTGGGTAGGTTATAAATAGTTACGTTCTTTGAATATATTATTGTGCTATTTTGTTTTTTAAAATTTGTCAAACGTGATTATTTTTGTCTTCAAAAAATATTTAACAAACTTTAAGCTATATATTTTTACGAGAATTTAGAAAGAAAAAAGATTTACAAAACGTGATACATACATAAAAGATCCACTGCATCAAAAATGATATTTAATAACAATTAATTAACTGTAATAGCTTAATTGTCGCGAATATTTATTTTTAGTGGCAATTTGCACTCTTTGTAAATGTTTCTAAAATCTATAGCAACACTGCATTTAATGTCAATTAACTAATGCGGTAAAGATTTTAGCACGTTTTGTTTATATGTGTTAAAAATATTTTTGTTATACTCCCTCCGTTTCTTTTTATATGCATTCTTACTATAAATAGTTGGTTCATACACCCTCTATCCCTAAGTACTTGTCCATTTTGACAAATCAAGAAAGGACAAATTTTTTTACCTATTATACCCTCAATTAATTACTTTGAAAAAGGTAGAACTTTTTGAAAATCTTAAATTTTTAATTCACCCACTTCATAATTAATAGCGGTAAAATTGTAAACTCACTATGTCAATAATTGTTTTCTTAATAGGTGTGTGTGTGTCAATTCAAAAGTGGACAAGTAATTAGGGACATAAGGAGTATTTATCATTTCATAAAATCAATGCATAAATTCCAATATTTTTCCTATGTATACCCTTGATAGCTAATTAGTCTTGAAAAAAAATATTTGAGCAACCTAGGAAAACTAATAAGTAATAAATGTTCATTATAATTACTTCATACATTGATTAATTACTCTCACTATTGCACTACTCTATAAAATCTAATTTTGAAAAAGAAATCTCCACATACAAATTAAAAACAAAAGATAGATAATTTATCATTTATTGAAAAATTGACTTCAAAAATACATAAAATAAGGATAAAATTGTAAACTTTATTATTAATACAAGTGAAATTTAAAAATGTGACATATAAAAAGGAACGGAAGGAATAGCGAGATAGGAACAAATAAGAGTAGGAATATAGTACTTACTATTTTTTTAGTGCAACGCTCATTCACTACTGATAAATTCCCACTAAATCTGTTGGATTTTTATTTACAGTAAATAAAATAATTTGATCATGCGCTATTGTGAATATTGAAATTTGCTCGACTTTCATTGTTGAAATTCTGGATCTAATCTGAATTTTATGCACAACATTAATTATACGTTATTGTTGTTAAATAATCAATGTTAATATACTTATCAGATATTTATCTTTTTTATATTTAATGAAATAATTTACCATCATATAATTTATTTTAAACCTTTTAATCAATGTCACGTTGAAAAAGAAAATTATGAATAAATATTGGTGTGCACAGGCATTTCCTCATTATATAGTATAGTAGTATAAACTTTTTATTAAACAGTGTGCACCACACTCTCCCGATAAAAAGGGGATGTCCAATACTAAAGGTAATTGATTACCACCCTCCATTGTCTGTTCAACACTTGTTATGATATTTCTCATCATACAAAACCAACAATAGTTTAGAATCATAATCCCTCCCTTTCAAAGTATACGGACAATTATTGTTGGACAAAGATACTTCCTCCGTTTCACAAAGAATGATCTGGTTTGACTTGGCACGGAGTTTAAGAAAATAAAAAAGACTTTTGAATCTTGTGGTCCTAAATTAAAGTTATGTCAAATGTACAAAATTGCCCTTTAATCTTGTGGCTTTAAACATGTCACGTGGAAAGCTAAAATTAAAATGTTACCAAAAAAGAAAGAGGTCATTCTTTTTGAAACAGACTAAAAAGGAAATGAGGTCATTCTTTTTGAAACGGAGGGAGTAATATTTTGTTTCTCGAGGATTAATTTAACAAATTTATGAATGTCAAATTAAATTAAATTTATTCAATAACAACAAAAAAATTTAGATATTCAAAATTTATAAGAAAGATATTATAAATTACAAATATTTTCATACAATATGTTAAATATTTATAAAAAATTACGTCGTTTGACTTTCAAAAAATAAATAATTAAAAGTATTTTGATACAGATCGAGGTAACACATCAGAGTGGCTATTAATAGAAAAATGACTAATCGTAATACGTTGATAAATACAAAATTAATTAGTGATTTGATATTTATTTTTAAAAAAACTAGTTATACTAATTGATTTGATTTGGTGCAAATTGAAGTGAAGAAATAGCTAGAGAAATAGTAAATTATGAGGTGTTGTGATTACAAGAATGGGATTGGAAGAGATATTAGAGTGGTGGCTACTATTATAATGCCTTTCACCAATTATTCTTTATTGTCTACCAATATTTTGATTAATGGACATTTATAGTGAATTTGACAGAAACTTTACCAAGCACATTGGTGGAAGAATGAGGGGAGGGGCCAATATATATATATATATATAATGCCTAATCCCTTGTCATGTGCTTTCTTTTTCAGAGCTTTTTTTCCAACAATTTTCTCTTGAAGAAGATATTTGGAATAATTTGTAAAGTCTAGCACTTTGTCTTTTCCTTGTATGTTCATCATGAACTTTCATGGAATAAGAAAATTATTGAATTTGATAGAGATAACAACCACAGTCTTTTCCTTGAGAAAAGGTCATTAATTGGGTCGATTAGTTCAGATCATAAATCAATAGAAAATGGAGTTAATATCTCAGATGGTCACTCAACTATGCACCATTTTCTCAGAAAGTCACTCAACTTTAGTTTTTAACTCAAAAATCACTCAACTATGAGTTCTTTTCTCAGAAAGTCACTCAACTTTGATTTTTAACTCAAAAGTCACTTAACTATGAGTGTTTCACTTACAAAGTCACTCAATCTATTTAGTTGATTTTTTTCATTAAAACTTACACACATGAAACTTTTATTTCTAACTAAAATTATAAAAAATAAAAAGATATTCACCATTTAATAACCCGATCTGTTGAAAATATATTATTTTAATGAATTAATTATTGTTTTCAACTGAATTTACTAACATGAATTTTTTATTTTTTTTAAAAAAAAGAATATTCATTTAAACCATTTAATTAATTTAACTCTAGCACTCTAAAATTAACAACAAGTAAACACCATTTTACCAAAAAAATAAAATAAAATGTAAAGACCAAATTTTAGTTAACTTAACGGTAGGAGAAACATTAGTAACAAATTCAGTCAGTTTTTTTTTATCACATCTTTTTGTTCCTTCATTATGTATCGTTGTTAGAAGTTATGCATTTTTCTATCCAAATATTCTAAAATTTGAATTTACTGAAAAACTAATTTTGTAACTTCTACATTTTATGAACAATGCATGGAGATCGTTGTATTCACACACAATTGGAGTAAAGGGGTAAAATAAAAGGTAATAAGCATATTATATTTTTAGCGGATTGGGTTATTAAATGGTTTAAATGAATATCTTTTTATTTTTTAAAATTATAGTAAGAAATAAAAATTTCATGTTTGTAAATTTTAATGAAAAAAAATAATTAAATAGATTGGGTGACTTTGTAAGTGAAATACTCATAGTTGAGTGACTTTTGAGTTAAAAACCAAAGTTGGGTGACTTTTTGAGAAAAAGACTCATAGTTGAGTGACTTTTAAGTTAAAAACAAAAGTTAAGTGACTTTCTGAGAAAAGAATCTAAAGTTGAGTGACCATCTGAGCTATTATCTCATAGAAAATGTACATAGTTGAAATACTAGGAATAAATCTATACTAACTTTTATTAATATTATTTAATGCTAGTTGAAGGTAAAGTAGTAATTTATGTGCAACATTCTATAGGAATCCTAAAATTTCATAAAAGTTGAGGTCGGAAATTATACCTTTTGAGATAATCAATATTGTAACAAGGACGTTTTTTAAAACTGTGACTATTGGTTCTAGTTATAACTTTTCAAGGTGACGCAAAAGAAATCTAAAAATATCATCTGCCTTAATTCAGGATGTTGGAATCTCGATTGGATAAGAAATCAAACCCTAAGTACTTTTTGGACAGATTTGAGAACTTGATAAAAACCTTTAAAAAAAAATTAAGCCAAGATTTTTTTAATTAAACTCTCCAACTAATAGTAATAATATTCCATTAAAGGAATACGAAATTTAAGAAAACATTTATTTTACCATTATTCTCATGACCGGAATTAAAGACCATATATATATTAAATATATAATTGGGACATAAGTTGATCAAAGTAGAAATTTATTTTAAAAAACAAGGACAGTTAGAAGCATGACTTTCATTGACTAGATAATTTAGCTTTTTAAAATAGAGTCAACAAATACATTTTATTAATAATCAAAAGGACTAATTGCATGGCAATTATTTGACTTCCACATGCAACAAACTAATTTTTCCTTCTTTTTTTTTAGGATAAACTAAAATAGATGTTCTACAGTTTGTCAACACACACATCAAATTCTTAGCCATTGATTTTCTCACTCTCAAACTAATTTCCCACAAATTCACCATTTTTTCTTGTAAGGGGAGACACCTCTCGCGCACAGATCGTTGTAAGCAGAGATTTCAAGCCCAATAGATTTACAAATTTGACATTGACAATAGTATCAGTTGCATACCTTGTATACTACTTGAAACTTGAAACTACCCAAGGAGAAAAAATGTAGGCTAAGATCGAGACTTGGTCTTAGAGTGTGTTTGGTACGAGGAGAATTATATTATTATTTTTTGAAAAATGAATATTTTTTCTTTTATTTTATGCAAAAAAAAGAAGTATTATTTGAAAAATATCTATAGTAATTTATCTAAGAAAATACTTTGGGATTGGATGTGGATGGGGAGTGGAGGGGGGACATCATTACGTCAAAGTAAATAAATGCCTTTTTTTTCTTTGTTCTTTGTATGATTGATGAAGCGTTTGAACAATACTATTGAGCAAACTACAAGACGCCCACTAAATTAAAGCATCAATTTCATGGTAAATTACTAAATAGCATGTTGTTATAATTACTAGCGTAGTCAGAACTTTTCGTCAGCGATTTCACCTTTTAACTTTAAAAAAAATTATACATGAAATCATGAGCGAGCATTGTTTTGAAAAAAATAAACACTTGCTATGTTTGATAATTATGAGTTATTTTTTATATATTGAAAATAATACCAAATAAAATTCATTAAAAATAAATCCGGCCCAGTCTAATAAAGAATATTTCTGCTTGCGAAGTTTGGTTAAGTAGGAATAAAAGAAATTAAAGTCAAGAAGGGGTTTATTAGTTGCATGGAATTCAAAGTTCTCTCATTCAAACTTTTTCTTTTAGCACAAATTAAATAATTATCGACCCCTATTGTTAAAAGCTAGATTTTGTAGTCAATGAAAGTCATGACTAACTGTACTTGTTCATGGGACCATATTCTAGATTATACTACTATATATTTTAGTCAAATTATATATGAATTCCAAGTTAGTAGTCTTTTTTCTACTTAGTAATACTAGTATTATAGTTGAAACATACTTTTCATGCATCCTCTTGGTCCCATATATAATTATAATATATACTCCAAATTAAATAAATAATGACACCTTCTTCTTTATTTCCAAAAAGTTATTCTAGCATCGTGGTTCTACCATTAATAACATGGTTGTCAGGAGTTATAGGATCCACTTGATATAAAATTTTAGCTTTCTATAAAAAGAGAAAAAATGAAAAGATATGACATATACCTTCATCGATCATCATCACTCATTTAACATTTTGTATATATTCGACTTATAAATTAGCAAATGACTATTTTAATCTATTAAATTTTGTAGATGGGGTATAGTTACGTTGTGGCCTTTTTTTCCCCACCCACTTGTCTTTCAAAATAATCTATAAAATGGAATATTGGCAGTAAAGAGTGAGGAAGGTGAAGGTAGAAAAGAAGACTTCTGTTTGGAATTTAAATTCTACACTAATAATAAAATGGTGCAAAGCTATTTCTGTCTTAAACTTTTTCACGAAATTTCATGGTACGTAATTTAGATAATAAAAATTAGTGAAAAAGAAACTGGTGAAGTTATTTTGTGTTCAAAGTCAAGAAAGAGTACTTTATTTGCATGTGGAAGCATCGAACTCTTCGTTATACAATTTCTTGCATTTTTCGATGCCAATTCAAACCATTTGCTAATTAAATAATTGTTGACCCTATTTTTTAAAGATAAATATTTGATTTAGTCAGCAAAAGTCGTTACCAACTTTCCTTGTTTAATCTATGCATGGTTGATGGTACCATGTAGACTCTACATATTATACTTACTTTGGTCAAATTATATAAATAGGAAATCTTAATTAGAGTAATTGTCTTTCTGCTAATCAATTGTAGTGTTTTCTCATTTGAAATTCGATATTAATATTAAGGCTCGATTGAATATGACTCATTTGGGGGGCAACGCGAAAGAGAAATTGTAGTAATGTTAATGGTAGGTAGTGATTGAGAGTTGTATTTCTTTCTCTCTTTAAAAATAACAAAACTTGGAATTTAAATTTGTGCAACAAATTAAAACGATGCATGCATATAAATTCACTAGACTACAAAACGTTTTTCTCCGTAAAATCATTTTCCATGAAAGTTTGGTGAAATTACAAGAGGAATGAAAGAAAGAAACTTATTTTTCTAGTTGTTGAAAAGTTGCCTAAATTTTGATAGTCAGTCAAATTGAAGTCGTTCCTAACTGTCCTTTTTATAGAGTAGTAGACAAACAATATACGAATTCTGTAGTTCTTTTTCCTCCTAGTTTACTCTCCTCTCCAATCATTTTTATGTGTCACATACATTTATTTTATCAGATTTATTTTGATTAATTTTTTTAATTCTAAATTGAATTAAGTTAGTTTAATATTAAAAAATTAGACGTTCAAAAATTGTATAAAAAAATATTATAAGTTGCAATCTATTTGCAACAAAATTTAAAGTGACAGAAAAGAAATTGCAATCACAAATAAAATTTGAAGAAACTTAACTTTATTGATAAATATTGCGGGTATAATTCTATTCCTCCCTTGATTCTACTCTCCTAAGATTTATCCATGATTCGAGGGCCGCTAGTGGCGTATTTCTCGAACTAGGATGCTTTAGATTTGACCTCTATATGAATATTCCATGAATTTGCAGAATATTCGAGATGCATTTTAAGGGAATATAGTACCCTTTCTATAAGCATGAACTAGGGTTTAGGATTGAGTAGCCTCCAAGAAATCTAGTTGGAATTGAACACACTTTGTAGAGTCCCAATTCGAATTGAATACATTTTGTAGAGTCCCACAAAATTTCAATGTCTACAAATGTTCCCTGCTTCAAGGCTTGTCGGAGTGTAGACTTGTTGAAACTCAAAGACGAGGCTTGAAGTACTCATTCTTCCACCTTGGCGGCTTCAGATTTGATTTATGAGAGAAGAGATGAAGGGTAGATTTGGTCCCACTGGTCGTGCCAATTTTTTGCAACAAATTTTAAACATATGAAAAATAAATCAACCACACAAATAAAATCTGAAGAAACATGAATGTTTTATTGATAAATATTATTGCGGGTACAATTCCGTTCCTCTCTTGATTCTACTCTCCTAAGATTTTTCCATGATTTGAGGGCCGTTAGTGGCGTATTTCTCGAACTAGGATGAATTAGATTTGACCTCTATATGCATATTCCATGATAATTTGCGAAATATTTGAGATGCCTTTTAAGGGAATATAGTACCATTTATATAGGCATGAACTAGGGTTTAGGATTGAGTAGCCTCCCAGAATTCTAGTTGGAATTGAACACAATCTCAATTCGAATTGAATACGTTTTGTAAAGTCTCACAAAATTTCAATGTCTACACGATCCTTTTCATATTATAAGTTAGTTTAATATAACCTTCTCAGATACATCCCTATTCCTTCTATGATACATGTATCCCCTCTCGGATACATTTGTGAGCTATGTATCCGTAAGTTTTTAGATGTATCCGAGATCCTATAATTTTAAGGGATTTTTGTAACTTGCAAAAGAATAAGATAAGACGTAATTAGTTCTTAACACTATGAGATTTATATATTTTTTACAAAATTATTAGTGATATTTTTATATGTAATTTAGATAATAAATATTAGTGAAAAAGAAAACTCAAAATCAATTGATTTCTTTAGTCATGTAATTAAGATTTGTCTTCCAAAGAGGAATTCTTGTAAAATATTTCTTCAGTCACCTAGCTTGGTAAACATTTTTCTTTGTTTAAACATTTTCCAAGAAATTCTTGCTGAAAATACAAGGAAAAGAAATAAACTTATAACTTTTTCAGTATTCCAAAGAAAAATTATTTGGGGGTGAAAGTTTCCAATAAAAAATAAAATAAAAATGTGACGACAATAATTAATCTTTATCCACCAAAATGCTAGGAAGTTTTCGGACAATTTCAAAAGTCCATATTATAATTATTATTCTCAAATAGACAAGAAAGAATAATTGAGAAGAATTGGTGGAAGACTATTAATAGCAACAATTCTATCTAACTTTTCACCACTTCCTTTTTATTTATTTTTTAAACTCCTTAGGAGCTTCCATCCCTTTTGCTCCTTTGGTGACTCAAACTCGCAATCTTCGGGTTGAAAGTGAAGGGTGCTTACCATCCGAGCAACTCCCTCTCGTCTTTTCACCACTTCCTTTCTTCTACTATATATTAGAACTTTCAAATAAGAATGACCTCAAAATTTTAGGTTGTGTTTGATTTGTTTTTCAATTTTTTGATGTTTGATTAATAATTTTATTCTATCGTTTTTTATAAATAAAGGAATATATCTTTCCCAATTCGTATAGGGAAAACAAACTTCATTCGAGATATTAAGATTTCATATTAATTGTCTTTTTTCTGATTTTCATCTAAATTTTTTGAGACAATAGATTTTTGTTTACTTATCAGATTTCAAAAGATAAGTAAGAATTATTATTTTTTTTAACAAAAAAATCTTTTATACGTAAGGCATGCTACTGTTTTTCATTTTCTTTCCTAACATGGGAAGAAATCATATTAAGTTTTAGTCAAGCTAATAATTTGGATTGAAATTAGTTATTTCAGTTAGTGGTGTACATGGCAGGGTTGGTTCGAGTTTTTCAAATATCAAATCAAACCATTTGTGTTGGATTTTTAAATCTATAAACCAAACCAAACCAAACCAATAAAACTCGGGTTTTTTCGAAAAAGTATTCATACAAACATATAATTTACTTGTACTTCAAATATTTATTTAGTCCTACCAAAATACAACTATCTAAGGTGTTTCTTAAGAAAATAACACAAAATATTATATGAATAATGATACTAAAATATCCAACAAAAAATAATAATAATGAAATCGCGTAAAAAAAATATTGCAAATTAACAAGTCATAATGAAAATGATCATAATTTAAAAGTACTAAATCATGCTAAAATAAGTTTAATAAGTATTAGTTA
>JAJOOR010032440.1:0-11710 GCA_036250505.1 Solanum acaule | reverse complement strand
GTGATGAACCATGAATCATGAAGGAGAAAAGAGGACTGTTTTTTATTAAAACTTAAATGAAAAGTCTTTACCCTTCTCTACATAACCCACCAGTTGATCTTAGCTAAAAAGGCGAGGAAAGTACTTCGTAACCTTATAGAGTCCACATCCTAATAAACTTAGGATTGTAGAAGAACTATAGCTCATTAGACTTCCCTGTCTGTTTATCTTGTTTACTATAGAAGCTCTGCTTATTCTACTAGAAACAGAGCCTTTTTTCATCTTGTTGTCCTTTCTTGTTACTTCTCTGTTTGTAATAACTCAATTCATGTTTCGATTATTATAGAATAAATTTGAAAGTGTTGACATGAATGATCATCGTGATCATATCTTGGGATGGATGAATGAGTTATGGAACAAATGGAGAGGATACCTGCATGTTAAATATGTGAAGGATAAGCCAATTCAACAGTCTCTTAAGGATAACCAAAGGGAGTAGACAAAAAAGAATGGGAATGGTTAGTAAAGGAACATTTTGCTTCTGAAAGTTTTCAGGTATACTTCTGAAAAGAACATGAGATCTTAGATGTTTTAATAATTTTATTATAATTATTTTTATTAAGCTTATTATTTCACAAATACAGGCAAGAAGCAGCAGAAATGCAACAAACTGAACTAAGTTGAAGATGCTTCATCATATTGGTAGCAAGCCTATTCGAGAGATTATTTATCAACAGGTATTATCATAAAACTATTTTCCTAAATGAAATACTTACGAGGTATGTATTATTTGACATGTTTGACTTTGATGTAAAGGGCGGGAAAGATGGCAATCCACCAAATTTGGTGACTATTTTCTTTGAGACTCGTAAGAAAGATAACAAGCTTGTTGAACCTGAAGCAATTGAGAAACATGTACATTTGGTAAATTTAATATGTTATTTACCTTAAATTGGTATGTGTTATGATAGAAAATGTTCTTTGATATACTTGTAGGCTCAGCTCGAAGAAATGGTTCAAGCTGATCCATCGATACCTAGCATAGAGATCATTGA
The DNA here is from genome assembly GCA_036250505.1 of Solanum acaule. NCBI lineage: Eukaryota > Viridiplantae > Streptophyta > Magnoliopsida > Solanales > Solanaceae > Solanum > Solanum acaule. The sequence goes on along the minus strand of JAJOOR010032440.1, from coordinate 10,676 downwards.
GAAATGTTGTGGACCTCAAAATTGTAGCCATGTATTTGGAGTTGGGAGTGGAGTAAAGGCGAAAGACTTGAAAGGTGGAACTTCTTCAAAGGCTGAAGTATTGTCCGCACTACGTTCAACTCAAGAGGATAACAAATACCTGAATGAAGAGAACAAATCCTTGAACAATCGTTTGTCTACCTTAGAAGATGAGATGAAAGAAATAAGGAAAATGCATGAGTTATTTGCTGCTCAACAATCACATGTTCCACCTGCGACATCGCCCATTTCAACTAATCAATGACCAATATTTTCTGCTGACCAAGTAAGTAAAAATATACTTCTCTGTTGGAGATTGTTGAACTGGATGTAGTGAGATCAATGTCCTTTTTTACGGTTGAAAATATCTTTCGAATTGTTGTCTGGAGGCCCAGGGGTTGATCAACTACATGCTCACTGTTCAGCTCCAAAGCTAACTGTATATGTTTTTTATTTTTAATATTAGTAAGTAAGCTAGTAGACTTGCTTATATGATTGATCTCCGGCTGCTCGTTTTTGACAAGTTCTTCATTTGGGTAGGTATTTTCAATTTTTTCCTCAGAGATGTTAGAAATATAGCTATTTTCAGCTTGGTACCACTGTAATTCAGCTAATTATTGTTGCTTTCTGCCTCAGTGTGTCCATTAGGTTGCCACTCGTTTTCTGCTCAGGAGTTTGTTGTTTTTCTATTTCCTCTTCATTGTCGTGGTCATGTAAGATCATGAATTAAGGAGAGAATATGGGAGGGACTTGTCAACAGTAAGTAACAAGACATGTATAAGCTTAGAGAATATGTTGCAATCAAACATTCTTCCTCCCGATCTTTCCATTGCCATGATTCTTCTTCTTAGCTATTTTAAGCTTCTTTTTCATCTTCTTTCCAAGAGGTTTTAAAGATTTTGAACTTTGATTACCATCAGCCATCTCCACATCCATTTTAGTATCGTCGTAAGAAATAGAGGTAGAAGTATCCATGTTTACAGGTTGAAGGGAGATGTAACAATAAACTTAGGAGCAGCAAGGTCAACTTCTTGGGCAGCAAATTTAGCAGCTTCCTTCTTAAGAACAGTGAGTTGACTTAGGAGCAGCAAGATCATGAACTCGGTTTTTTCTAGCTCTGGTTGCTCTGTTGAGCTTCCCCCTCAATTATATTGACAGATTTGGTCTTTTTATCCTCCTTTTCAGCCTCATTGATCCCCCCAGATATGGTCGAACCTGGCAAGACTCTCACATGAGAAGTAGCACACGTTGATGGAGCCCTGTATGGTGGCTCCATAGGGCAGAGCTTGTAGTTAACTCTCTAAGAAATGACTGTTGTAGATTAACGTATAGAATACGTAAGGAAAGAAGAGTGTAGGAGGGAGAATTTTCTAAACCATAGCTACTATTAGTAAAAAAACTAATAAAAATTAATCAGTTCATTAGTTTCTATTGTCTACCGAATTCCATTTAGTTTTTTTTTTACTTGTAATAGAACACCTTTTCCCAGATATAATTTGATTTGTTGGGGTAAAAACCTTGGAGCTTAAGTACAACCAGCTCAACTGTTTCTGGGGGGAAATGAACTTGGAGAGGCAAATCACATCTTTATATGAGATTATTGTTGGACCAAATCTTTTGAGAAAAGTTCTAAACCTTCACACAAGCAAGTGCCAGAGAAGGAGAGCACAATGGTACTGCTTCTGTCTGCCTTTCTCCACTTAGATACCAAACATGATTGACAACAAAATCAGAAACTTATGAAGCAACTAAGGATCATCATCATAAGATTCATTTAAGAAGAAGAGAGTTCCAAAATAGAAAATACATTGGATTGAAACTCAGCCAACTCAGATAAATCAATTTGTTGTCCACATATGATATTTCCCCTCAAATCCAAATGCTCCAGTTTACCTTTTGCAGCTTTTACAGCAGAGGAAAGGATTGACAAAGATTCTTTGGGCATAAAGTTGTATTTTGCATTTACTGTTGAAAGATCTAGAGCATGAGAGAAAAGCTTTGACAGAAATCTTGCAGTTTCAATTCCATTTAGTTGTAGTTCTTGAAAATAGATTTTTGATCTTGGTTAATGCATCTCAATGTTTTTCTAATTGATTTTTCTTATTTTCTTGCAGCTTCTGTTGATGTTTCTGGACAACACTCCATGGATCGACGATTGAAACTTTTAACTTTTTGTCAAGCTTTTGTTGATGTGCGAGCTGCTTATTAGTTTAGTACGACTTTGTGTTTTGCAAAACTTGATATTATAGTATAGCTTGGATATTAGCTATGTTTCTTTTTAAGCAAATATTGAAACTAAAATCATGGGAGTTAGCCAATTTATTGTAATTAATGGTACACTCTTGATCTCTATCTTCTTGTCTCTTCTATATATATTGATATCATCTTTTTTTATAGAAATTTTTAGTAGCAAATAATATTTGTGGATGATATCAATTTCTCTAGGACCATTGGTGGTCAATTAGAGACCAATATTATTACTCGTCCCTAAAGGTCAATCTAAGACGAAAAACGGTGCTCGTCTCTAATGATTAATCTAGGACTAGAATAGCTTGATCGTCACTAAATGTATTTTAGGACCAGGTCATTGAACATACCTAAATGTATTCAAGGACTGGGTCATTGATCGTCGCTAAATCTATTCTAGGACCAAGTTGTTACTCGCCTCTAACTTGTTTCTAGGACTAGGTCATTGCTCGTCGCGAAAAGCTATTCTAGGACCAATTCGTGATCGTCCCTAAAGAGGTTTAACGACCTTTTTCTAAGATATCTAAAAAGTATTTGAGACCAGAATTCTGGTCTCTTAAACGACAGAGGCGATAGGATTTCTTTCCCATCCCAACACCATTCCATGACCGATTTTTGAAACTCGTCGTTGTTGGCCAATAGCGACGGAAGTTATTAGGACGAGTGGCGACCAGCTTTTTTAGGTCCCAAATGCCTATTAGGGACCAGATTCAGACTTTTAGGGATGAGATTTCCCTTCCTTGGAGACTGTTTTTGTTGTAGTGGTAGTAGTTTAAGTCGACTTCATGATCCACCCAAGTAAGGAATGCATTAACATCAATTATTTGTCTCATCTAGTAATGTAATGGGATGATTCCACTTCATGATCCACCCAATCACGAGGTGCATTAAAATTGATTTGACTTAACCAATAATGTAATAGAATAAGGCCTCTTCATGAATGACTCAATCATAAAATATATTGACATTAATTTCATTATATATCTAATAATATAAGGATAAGGCACAACCTCCTAAACTATGACCGGAATCTCAATAATACACTTTAACTAAACTAAGGTCCTATTACCCCAAAACTCATTTTTTTTTTGTAATTTTGTACACCTTTTGGCTTACGTGGCACACTTTGTGACCCCACGTAATTGAGGCACGTGGTAGATGTTTGGACGGCATGTAAGCCAAAAGGTGTACATAATTACAAAAGAAAAATGGGTTCGTAGGGGGTGGGGGGTAGGTGTAATAAGACATTAGTTTAGTTAAGATGTATCTCTAGGATTTCGATCATAGCCTAGGGGTACTTGTTCTTTATCACAATAATACAATAAAGTGATCCCACTGCATGATCTATCTGAACATGTAATACATTGACAATTACATGCCTCATCTAGTAATGCAATACACCGAGTTCACTTATTAATCAATCTAAGAATAAAATATATTAACATTAACTCCATGATTAATCTAGTAATGTAATTGATTGAATCCCCTGCATGATCTACTCAAAATGAAATATATGGACATTGATTTCATGTCTTATCTTGTAATGTAGTATACAAAAGTCTAATGTATGATCCATCCAAATATAAAATATATTGATATCGACTCAATGAATTATTTAGTAATGTAACATACTGGAACAATGTACATCTAATACTTATACAGTCCAATCACCATCCAATGAAGTATGTTGAGATAAAGATTTTGTTTCACTTAATATTAATAAAAAAGTTCCTTATATATGATCATTTATCTCCTGCTTATCAATCTTATTTCGTTTGCTATCTATGGTCTGCAAGAACCTACCACATATTTTGAAGCCATAAAAGATCAAAGGTGGGTAGAGGCAATGAAATCTAAGATACAAGCATTGGAGGATAATAAGACTTGGAGTGTTATAGACTTACCAGTTGGAAAGAACGCTATAGTTTGCGGGTGGATATACAAGATTTAAGTATAAATCTATAGGTTAAGTGGAAAGACTTAAGGTAAGACTTGTAGCAAAAGGGTATAGTCAAAAGGAGGGATAGATTACAAAGAAACTCCCTCTCCTGTAGTGAAAATGGTAACAATTAGGACAATACTATCCATTGTGGCAGTAGGAAGCTGGCATATTCTTCAGATGGATGTGTTCAATGCATATTTGTAAGGTAATTTGGAGGATGAGATTTATATGACTATGCCGCATGGGGTTTTCCTGTCAAGGGGGATAAGGTATGTAGACTGATCAAATCCCTCTATGGGCTAAAACAGGCCGCAAGAGAGTGGAATCACAAACTTACTGGCAGCCCTTATCAATCTCAACTTTCAACAAAGTCAACATGACTATTCCTTGTTTATTAGGAGAAATAGTGAAGGGATAACTATTATACTTGTGTATGTTGATGATATGCTTATCATATGTAGTAGCTTAAAGCTTGTTGAAGGTACAAAGAAAGCATTACTAAGTGTTTTTAAGATAAAAGATATAGGACAGATTAAGTATTTTTTGGGAATTGAGTTCACAAGATCAAAAAAAGGAAATACACTTTGGAACTTGTAGCAGAAGTTGGATTCTCTGCATCTAAACCAGCAAGTACTCCTATTGACTGTAATGTCAAGCTTACCTCAAGATAGTATGATGAACATGTCAAGCAAGGTATACCGGAAAATCCTTTAGTAGATCAAATTATGTATCAAAAAATTATTGGGAAACTGCTTTATCTTAACATGACAAGACCAGATATTTCTTATAGTGCTCAAAGTCTCTGTCAATTTCTCCAACAACCTAAAAGGTCGTATATAGATGCTGCATTGAGGATCATCAAGTATCTTAAAGAAAAGTCTGGTCAAGGTCTATTACTGTCCAGTAATTCTAATGGAAAGATCACAAAATTTTGTCATGCAGATTGGGTATATTGTCCACTTACCAGAAAATATGTGACTAGTTACTAGCATTGGTAGGAATTGGGACCTGCTGATTATTCTGGTTAGTTATGCTCTAAGCCAAAAGCTGAATCACATTACGAAACTCTGCGTTCGAAACATCATGATCTGGGACTGGAGGGGCTGTGTTAGCATTTCTTGCATTAGCTCTATGTGGAGGCATGATCTGAAATGCATAATGACGAGTAAAGGAGATCATACCCACACACGATAATAATAGCAAGAAAGTGACATTTTTCCTAACTCACTTATAGCCTCACTCTCATTAGATGTACACCTATGAAAATAACTATACTTAGTGCGGCTTTTCAGACATCATAGGACTCTTGAACCTAAGGCTCTAATACCATGTTTGTTACCCCCCGAGGCTGCCCCCTTGACTAACACGGGACCAAGGATCACGAATGACCCCAAGTTAACCCTGAACTAACATATCATAAGCATAACGAACATTCTATAACAATTAAAACTGATGCGGAAGCTAAATCATGATAAAACTTAATAGTGGGGAATACCCAAAGTTGTTCTAAATAAATAAGATACTTATGAGTTCAATACAGATGAAAGATTAAACTCAATTCTAAAGCTAAAACTAAACTATGTATGAAAAGAAGCCTCTACTGACTAAAGCTACTGTACATGCCCCCAGCTAACTCTAGAAAATACTGAAAACTGAAATGAAAAGACTAAATATAGAAACATGTCTATTGTCCTAGAAATGTGAGGACTCACCACTGAAGTTGTTGAAAATGGAGATCGGGAGTCGATCTACGCGTGACATGGATGTTGAGTACATGAACTTACATCATGAAAGGATATAGCGCAGAGTATATTTCAGTACTTGGAATGTATTGAGCATGTAGGATAGGATAAAGCTGAACAAAACATACTAAGCAATAGTATAATCTGGACATACTGGAAAAATACTGAAAACATACTACGAATGAACTGAAATGGATTCAATGACCAAGTACATAACATGCTAAGACCGAATACTAAAATATAACCGAAAACCTAGCCCAATGCATTAAAGTCTGACTATGGGAGCTACTAATAACCGACATAATACCACGTGAGCTAAACGTGGATTCCGATGTATACGACCCATCGAAAGGACCTAATATACCTTGCCAAGTGTATAAAGGCATAACTTGCAGGATCACTAAATATAATTCCCATAGAGAGGACTTATTTACCAACAGGGCACGTAGTTCTAGGACTATATTGGTACGCTGAACCCTAGTCCACTCAGTCTAAGCCTACTCCCAACTAGAAATCTGAATAAACAACATAACTGAATTATACTAGATAGCTCAATATTCTGACATGCTAACTGAGAATGCAATATTTTAGTACTAGTAACGAAACATTAGAAATCTGAGGCTTGTATATATGTGTATCTAACCTAGCTAGTGTAATTCATGAACTAAATGAATCTACACAACTAAGGTTATGAGTTTCATGCAAAAAGCTAAGCACAATGTCACGAAAACATGATAATATGATTTGGAATACCATAACTGCTAAATCGCAATAATTTATCTAAAGTTCTAGAAACCCTAAGTCTAAACAATACATAGGGAGTCAAGATTCTAACTGAATTCTAGGGACGTAATGGATGAAAGGAACCCACTAGTGAAATCCCACATACTTATTGATGAATTTCACGGAGAATTTTTTTGATTTTGGGGCTGGAACTGAAGGAAACCTGTTGCGTTCTTGGAGAGGGTTGCTTGACTTTTCTCTCTTGTTTTGCTCTAAGATCGATGAATTTTTGGTGAAAGATTGATTAGGGTAGGTTCTGATTAAGTTAATAGGCTTAAACTGACCGAAACTACATAGTTTAGGGGTTAAACGACGTAGTTTAGGTGTCTAACGCATAGGGGAAAAGACCAAACAACTCCTAACATAAAATCTGGCGAGGCTGACCACGGGCCCTTTGACGGACTATCAAAGGGACCACGGACCGTCAAGTGGGTCGTGGTCCTTGGTCCAGTGGTTGTTGGTTCTGGGTGGTCCAACCACGAGCCCTACCACGGCCCGTGTGAAGGACCACAGATCGTAAAGGTCACCGTGGTTCTTTACTTAGGCTGGGGTCTGGTGGCTCAGGTCCACGGACCCTCCCACGACCCGTCATCAAGACCACAGCCCATAGAGGGCTCCGTGTTCTGACGCCAGAGCTTAGGAGGTTCTGCCTCACCCCCACGAGCCTTCCCATGGCTCCTGAGGTGTTCTTAGCCCGTGAAGGGCTTTGTGGTCCACCACCTCTGGGGGTGTGAACCATGGGCAGGTCGACAGACCGTGGTTCCTTTCATGGTCCGTGAACCCTGTCGTGGTCAACTATTTTCCGGTGTTTTTCTTCTATGACTTATAAGTCTGATTTTTGAGGTGTTACAAGTTTGAATACATTATATCTAATTTTGTGAAATATATTCATTGCTAGAATATACTGAACTATTGTAAGTGTTTTTGAACTACTGTACACATATTTAGAATATTGTTTTATAAGTATGTGTATGTACACAAGACATATTATCTTTTGAAGTTTATTGCAAATCTATATATTTGAATTACTTATTCGCTAATTTAATGCTTGAGATTATTTATTGCAAAACAATATTGTTGTTTTTTAATTAGAAATTGTGGCATATAAATATTTTATAGCCAAAATAATATTACCACACTTAAAAGTGTAGCCATTGGAATGTCAATTATGTAGCATATTCCATGTAAATTGTGGTATGCACATGGGCAAAGACTACACTTCAAAGTGTTGTCATTTATAAGATAGAAAAGACAACACTTTAAAATCGTGGGCAATAAGGAAGCAAAGGGCCACGCTTGAAAGTGTAGTTGTATGAGATAGAAATGTTGCTATATGAGGTACTGCAAAGCATGGCCTTTTTTCCTTTTAGGCTATGCTTTTAAGCGTAGCTGATAAGGCAACACTTGAAAAGTGTCGCCTAAACTCTAAGGTTACGTTTTTTTTTGGCCACCCCTGGAAAAGTGTGGCTTAAAGTAAAAAAGTGTGGCCTTTTATCAAAGGCCTTACTTTTTCATAGTTTAGGCCACACTTTTCTCGGGTGGTTGTAGACATAAAATGTTGTAGTGTTATACTACACTTTTACGTTTTTTTAGATGCAACACCTAGCAATATTCATTCATTCAAGACCCTTTTGTTCTTCACATCTGGAGGCTTGTTGCTTTTCCTTATGTATTTATTGTCTACATATTTTGTATTTTGTTAGAAATTTATGTTTTGTATAACTCTATTCCATCTTTAGATGCTCTTGTACCTATAATACTAGGTTTGAGGTTTGGTTCCTTGTATACATTTCATATTCTTCAGTCCCTTTTGGGGACTTTTTATATATTTTATTCCATTTTGTATGTATCTATGATGGAGGTGATTTCTCATCTTTATTCTTTTTATCTTATGTTATCATGAGTTCAGCTTGCCTACTAGGGTTTATAGTAAGCACTATCAAGATGCGATTTCGGGTCTTGGCATTTATAAAAAGAATTTTCCAAATGTTTATAAAAGTAGAAATTATAGAAATCTATATATTATATGCATATAAAGATATATTTTTTTATAATAAATGGGAATATTGCCTTACAATGATTTTTAAAATATTTTTAATTTTGTAAAACAATTATTACAACGTTGTTTGAAATTGAAGAAACTTAAAAAATTAATTAGAATGTGAAGGGTCAAAATTAGGTGTAAACAAGCCTCCATTGTTTTCCTTTTAAAATTTTACATCACTAAAGTTTTGGAATTTTTGAAGCATTATGTCACAGACTTAAACTTCAACTAATGCTCTGTACTGCGCTTGACAACTTACTCATGACTCTTTCACGATCTTTTAAGCTCAAGTAAACCTTTTCAAACTTAGATCGCAAATATACAAGAGCATTTGTAAGAAGCCTTTTTGTAGTGCTTGGAGAATGCTTTACACTTGCTTGCTTCAGTTTCAAATGAGAGACTTCTATTTATACTACTCTCCTAGGGGATAAAGTGTAAATAAAAATTACTATACAAGTCCCTACATATTTGCAATCTAGTCCTGCTACTAGAATTCTCTACAAGCCTAGAGAATTCTAAAGACTTCCAAGAATTCTTCTTGTGTATTCTAGAGTCTTCCACAAACCTTTCCAACACTCTAGATCCTTCCCAATTAGGCTAGCTCCCTTATACTTTAATTTTATGCCTAAGTGAGATGACAAAGTGGTGGTTCATGACACTCTCCCCACTTGATGCTGCTACAACTACGGAGCATTTCTTCTACATGGAAAACCGAGTCTTGTCTTCACCATGAACAACTCCGCACACGAGAGTTGGTGGTGCGTTAAATGTCTTGAGGTAGGTGCTACATGGAATATAACTCAATCCTAACTTTGTTTCTGCGGTCTTGGTCATGATGTTAGGCTCCGCACCTGTGTCGATCATACCACGAGTGGGTAGTCTATCGATCGTGATGTCTACATATTGTACATCATATTCTTTTGGCCTCTCTCATTGCTTTTCTATAGCTTTACATAGTCCAATCAAGTATAACTGCTTCATATTTGAACCTTACCCTGGCTCTTGTCCATATTTCTCCTTCCATTCCCATAATATGGTACCAAATTCTTCAGTTCAGGGAATTTTTCATAGCCATGCGGCCTGATATACCATGAGTTTATGGTATTTCTAATACATTTCACTTACAAGTTGTGTGTGTCTAGGGACTTTTTGTATTGGTTTTTATGTGTTTTTATCATATTTTGCACGAAAGATGTTCAGGCGCGGAATTAAAGAGACAGCTAAAAGAAATGCAGAAAAGGGAATCTACGGGGTGATCTACGGACCTTAGGTCCATTAATGCTCTGTAGATGGTGGTCGTAGATCAGTAGCCAAGGCATGGAAGGCAAATTGGGGAAATCTGACCAAGTGTCCAACCACGTTGACCATTGACGGTCCGTAGATTGATCTACAGACCATACTGTTGATCCGTAGATTGATACTGCGAGGGTTCCAGTACTTATTTTTTAAGAGTCCAAGTATGGAGCTACAGAGAGGGACTGACGGACCGTAGATCGATCTACGGTCCGTACTGCAGTTCCGTCGTTTGTTTCAAAGAAGTTGATTTTTGGAAGCTAAAATATTTTCTAAGTCTTGGCTGACGGAAGGGACTCACGGTCCGTGAGTCAGTCTCGTGGAATGAAGACGCGTGCCTGTAACAAACTTTCATTATTTTGTTTCCCTTTTACTTTAGGACTTGTTTTCTATAAATAGGGCATGTAAACCTCGTTTTTAGGGGTTAGACATTATTGTTCTATTCTAGTTCTTGACTTGGGAGATTAACTTGCAACTTTAGCAATTTTTAATTTCCTAAGTTCGTTTTAAAGATTTTTGTGTTGCAATTCAAGTTGAATTTCTGGGTTTATTATTCTTCTTACGTAAGTTCATAATTCTTTCATCTAAAACAATGAATTGTGTTCAT
>JAJOOR010032439.1:0-10349 GCA_036250505.1 Solanum acaule | reverse complement strand
TGATCAAATTATAGGATCATAAAGAAAACTGGATGAGGTTTATGCAACTCTTCGAGTAATGAAACTTTTAGATATTTGGGATATAATACCTGAGGAAATCCCCTACCAAATAAACCAAGACCTAAAACACAGACAAGTGGCGTAATGACAACAGGACTGAAAAACCTGCAGACATGAAGAAGGATGGCATGTCATACCTCCAACAGGAGAAGTAATAAAACGATGAAACATAATGGGAAGGCAATGGAAAGACAGAAAGACAATTCCAAAGATCAAAACCAAAACTAATGGTCCTTTTAATAAGTATTCAGAAGCAGAAAACACAACTTACCTCGTAAGTTTTCCCCAAACTTGGCCATATCCAAGTATTATGTTGATAATGGAAGACACTATGAGTGACCCTTGAATAGCTCTCATAGTGTGCTCGAATCTCTACAAACAACAATATAAGGGTAATGCATTAGAGATATTATCAGCAATTAGCCCCGGTCATGAGCATTGACAACATACTTCACAGTTCACATTAACAACACAAAGCCCCAAACTTTGAGGTAAAACACAGAGGAAGTAAAGCCAGAATCTGAAACCAGGGTGGGCATGGAGAATGTGAGAAGTGGATTAAAGTAATTTTTCTGTTTCTTCACGAGAGAAGTAGATCCATGGAAGCAGCATGCTTCAACTATAAGATTCATGCACTCTATGTAATTTTAAGAACACACACTAAAGGCCTTCTAGGACACCATGTCTTTTTTTATTCTTCAAACTGTGGCTTTGACTTATCCTAATTCTTAAACAAGATTAAAATTTCATCACCATTTCTGCGTATAATCTTGTCTTCCACTATGATGCTTCGGCTCAAATTACAAGTGAAGTACCTATCAGTTTTTTTTTTGTACGGGAGAACATCTTGTCATTGAATATCATCTATAAACAAAGTATTTATCTCGGAATAAGCTACTTGCCCAACAAAAAGTAGTCATCTGGTAGCTCCGTCATGTAAAACATTAAGCTTATCCCCCAAATAGGGCTTGCTTATCTTAAATTGATACAACTATGATTTCATCAGCAGTTTCGTATATGAGAATATCTTGTCTTCTATTGTACTTCTGCTTTCCACTAATCTCTCTTTTGAACAAGTGAAGGAAAACTATATTTTTCAGATTAGATTTCCCACTGAGATCAAGAAATTCAAAGAAATGAAAGTTTTGCTTTATCAGCGGACCGCTTTAGATATCCACTTTTTATTTAAACCTATGATTCTAGCCGACTTACATTGGATCTTATCAGTATAACTTGAGAAAGCAAAAATAAAATCCACCATACAATATCAAAGAATTAATATTAGAGTAATAAAGGTAAGGTGATGTATGATTTAACTGAATTCATGATCTTAGAAAAATTAGAACAAGACCAGACAAGAGTTCGTCAACATAATTCTTGAACCTGCCTATAAACAATCTAACTCTTTGTTGACAACTGTCTATGAGTTCACCAACATAAGCCTTGGCCAGACGGGCAACACATATTGGCTAGTACTGTCCGCCAACAGTGCAAGGTATTTGATTCTCTATCAAGATCGTAGAAGCTCTGCTACTAATTTGACGGAAGATAATTTATTCATAAACTCAATACATTTCTTTGACTTCTCTACCATTCTCCACTACTCTCTGCATTATGAAAATAACTGGCAATATCCCTATTTATAATAATAAAAAACTTACTATATAATTCTGACTACAAATCCTATTTAGACATGAAATGAATAAACTAATAATATCAAGTCCAAAACAAATTTGGTTTACTATAACTTCAAATTATTCTTCAACCGTGTCTAATCACTGAAATAGGGGGATGGACCTACTAAGGGTGTGATAAAAGAAAAATGATAGGTCTCCATAAAATACATTATACAAGTAATAGAGATAATATCTAAATAATAAATTTTATTACCTCATGCTCACTCCTGAAAGTACTGTCAGAGAGATCGTTAATGACCGACAGAGCTGATATGATGTAAGCTAATGACGGACCCATCACAGTGGGAAGTCTTGTGCCAAAAAGCGTTTGCAGAAGAGTATTCACTCCTGAAGTGAAAAGCAAAGACTGGATAACTCGAGCTTTGTCACCCTGCTCATAAAGATAAAGAGCTCACAATGTCAATTACATCGAAAAGGTATCTCCAATACAAACAAGGGAAATGCTAGAGATATACCGGACCCCCACCCATCTGAGGTACCAGCACAGTGGCAATCATTACTGTAGTTCCAAGCATAACTATGTAGTGTTGGAAAGCCAGCAAAACAGTTTGTGCTGCAAAATGTAGAATCATGCAACTGATTAGAGAAAAAGACCAATAATATAATCAGGTTTCAGAATCTGCAACTCATTTACAGGTGGCGGAAACTTCAAATTGTAAAATCATTCTTTGGGAGGACAAGTTAGATCATGAAATTGTTACGGACACAGTTTTCTGAAATTCTTTTATTTCTTTATTTGATAACAAGTAAAAATTCCAATTTGCAGGAACAAGGCAAATATAATCAGAAGTGATTGCTCCAAGAGGGCCATATGCGGCATAAACACGGAACTGCAAACCAGATCTTATTGCTCGATAGGAAACATTTGTTCTATCAAAAGTATATTCCTCCGGATGGTAAAATACAAGAATTGTCCTTTAGCTGAAGCAGGTGATGTTGAGGCAATCTAGGAATGGTTAAGAGGATCTTTTGTCATTATCAGAATTCAGTCATTTCATGGAGAGACTGCAACTCCTTTTGGTTGGGAAATTATTTATTGTATGAACACAAATTTTACATTTATGGAAAGCCTTCCATGATACATTTCATACATCTGCATCTTAAGCAAGAAGCTTGACACCACTCAAATCCCCATAAACAGTTTGATTCTTAAGTCTTCCGATGATAGACAGCATCCCCAAGAGAAAAAGAGAACATGTTTCAACTCGATACTAGAAACAAAAGCATTTTACTCGGCGGTCAGAGCAATCTTAACTCCAAACATTGGAGGAGCGGGGAGCTTTCTAAAATCACCATGCCTACTATGATTCCAATTCCTTCACCTGACGATTGTCAAAAAAGAATAAGCATCAATTGCCTCGCATGAAAAAGTGATCATTACATGTCTCGGACGATTCAGAAGCTATAATGAATTTTAAGACAATAACGTCTGCAGAGACTTTTCCTTTTCCTCATTATCCTTGAATCCCACTACCCTTAGAAGCGATTAAGCTCATTAAGATGGCCTACGTCGTTTGAGAAAGTGCCTCCCTCATCCTCTCCTCTTTTTGGAAGGTAGCTGCCTTTCGTCAATCCAATCTTTGGCCCATCTGAATAGCTTTAAATTTGTTTGTCTGTATAGTACTCAACGCGCCACATTAAAATTTTGCAACCAAAGTGCAGCAGAAAGTGTAGATCCAACCATGCAACGTCACATCCCATGCAAAAGAAGAAAACTTCCGACAGGCTTATCTGACTCTACTATTGCACATGAAATGGACTCTTCACTGAATACATAGCTCATATTAACAATTGATGACAAAAATGAGTAAACTGAGTAATGGGATTGAAGCTTGGGAAGCGATGTCAATATAGGACTATAGGTTCACGGTACGGGGATTAGCTCAATTTGGCAACATTATTGGAGTATTCTAATCAATCCCATTCTATTTCTATCCCGCTTGAGGAAACCTCCAAGTTATCAATTCTCCCCATTGGAAGGGAGACTTAACTCTTCAGTAATTCATTATTCTGACAGTTAATCTTACTGTAACCGGAACAATTTAACCTCTCTTGTTTTTGTGATTGTCTCGCAATAAGAGTGAACAAAGCTAGACCATGTAGAAAATTGGCATCAATTTATACCAAAGAAAAGGAACACAAAAAGGACTGCAGGAAAGAAGCTTTACTTTCTCAAAGATAACCAACAGTCAGAAACTAAAACATAGATATGTTTAAAAAAAGAGACCATAGAAAGGTTGAACCTTTTACAAGTTGATTCTTGTTCAGCAAAAAGGTTTTCAGTAGGAATACTTTTAGATTTTAAAATTCACTCAAACCATGAAAATGAAAACACAAACTTTCACAAAAAGGAAGGTGTCAATTTTTCATCTTTATCTTTACAAGTAGATTCTTGTTCAGCAAAATTCTTACTTTTAGATTTTATAATTCTCCCTAACCAAGAAAATAAAAACACAAACTTTACAACAAAAACATCAATTTCAATCCCAATACTTTAAGATTATAAAATTCACCCAAACCCAAGAATGAAAAAGACACAAACTTTAACAAAACAAAGTGTCAATATTTCCTCTTTATCTTTTCAGTAAGGCATATAAATAGCTAAAATTAAAGAAATGAAAAAGATTACTAACGCCAAGAAGGATTTGAGTGTATGCAATAGTGAAGCTGAAGTAGTTGCTCTGCCGGAGGAAACATAGGTCCTCTGGCTGAACCAAGTGGCATTGCTGGTGGCGCCGCCGCCTGTTGCGGCGGTGGCTGGTGGTTGTGTTCATGATTATGTGTCTCCCCCATAATTCTCTCTCTCAGAAAAATCTACAGAATGGGGCTAAAGGTGGAATCTTTAAACTTAGTTTCCAAGAATCAGCACCGACATGTATTCTGAGCTTAAAACTTGAGTCTTTTTTCACTTTTCTTGAAATGACTAACATTAATTACAACAGTAAATGAAATTTAAATATCTCTCAGATTTTGAGATTAATAAGTACTGAAACATGCAGATAATAGACACCCCAGTTTTTTTTTTTTTTTTTTTTTTTTTTAAATTTAGTACTATATAATACAATTTTATTTATTTCTGACAAGGGATAAGAGGAGGGAAAAAAGATTACATTTTTAACGTAAACTGGTTAAGATATTTGTTATTTTCGAGGAACATAACGCATAGCATGGGAAGGAAGGAGACATACCGCGTGGGTTCCACGAATTTCGATGTCCTACTTTATAAGTACCCTTGATTCTTCAGTTATTTACGACATTGACATTCTTGTACTTTTTTTCTTAATTATGACGCAAATTATTAATTTTATTTTCGAACTATAATAACCTTTAAAACACTTTTTTACTTAATTAACTGAACTTAAATATACCTCTAATCTTGCGACATGAGTGAAATACACTCCCTAAATTCTTGTCAAGTTTATGGGTGTTTTCAACACTTTTTCCAATTTTTTTATTAAGAGGTTCATACTTTTACAAGAATTTGAGATCATTTGATATGTCATGTGACAAATTGGGTGTGCATCTAAATTTAGTTAATCAAATAAAAGGTATTTTTAAGGCGGTCAATGTCGGAATTTAAAACTAATAATTTACTTCAAATTTATAAAATCTTACCTAATTAAAATGCGTAACTGATAATTTCATCATTATAGTTTAGAAGATATTTATGCCTGGTCTCTAAAATAATAATTGATTTAAATAAGTTTTCATTAGGACAATAGGAGTTTTAAGAATTTTAAAAGATATAAAAAGGATGAAAAGGGAAAAAGCTTTAATGGAAGAAAATAGCACACACACAAAAAAAAACCATTCTTTTTTTTTTTTGAATATTCTAGTTTGAATTGAAATGATGATGGTGTACGGACTAAAGAGAAGAAAGGAGCAATAATTAAAGGCAAGGAAAATGAGAAGAAAACAAATTAGGAGCTTATTTAAGCTACTTTTTTTCCTGTGAAGTGTCTGCCATTAGCAAATAAAGACAGACAGACCATTGTCTAGTTATAACCTTATCTTTTCCTATTTACCCAAACTCTTCTATCAAATTCTCAAAACATATCTTAGCATTAATCAAATTAAATATTTGATGTGACACATAAAATGAACAATGAACTTAAATACACTCGAATTCACTGGACTTAAACACACCACCAATCTTACAATATGAGTAATACACTCTTAAATTCTTGTTAAATTTAGTAATGTTTTCAACACTCAACTTTTTATTAAGAATCACATGTTATATAAGAGTTTGAAATCAGTTGTTATGTCATATGACAGATCAGGGGTGATCGAAAATGTATCTAAATTTAGTTAGGTAAGTAAAAATACGTTTTTAAGACTGTCAATTATTCAGGGATGAAATTAATAATTTACGTCAAGTGTAGAGTGTTTTTAAAAATTCTCTAAATTAATTTCATGACAATGTTAGTAATGGCATTAAATTGTAAATTTGCAACAAAAACAGCTCCAAATTGGGTAAATAGTACGGTTTGAAACTTCACGCCAGCACGTGGTATTCGTATGGTGTGTGGGAACAACTGCGGCTAAATGTGTACTTAGAATTCTTTGTACTTTGGATCTCACTTTTTATGGAGTATTATTATTCACATTATTTGATCATATATTATATATTAATTACTATACTATTACCCTTTTACCAACTTTTGCTATTTTTACTCAATTGGAGTTCTACGTTTAGTTCTAATTTTGAATATTCCATACGTTTCTAAAATGTTAATTCATGTAAAGATAAAAGTTATCAATGCTAGCTAGAATCAAACACTTATTATCATGTGTCAAAAGCTATAATTGATAGCAAATGCATAATTTTATAAGCAAATGTCATATACAATTATAACTCTGACCCGAGCCACCTATCCCTCGTAGGCATTGCTATAGGCAGATTTTTTCAAAAATGTTTTTTTGATAGTCAAACACCAAAATATGACTTTTAGAAGATGCCAAACACATCCTATATAACCTATTTTTTCAGTTTGGAGGACTAGAATATTAGATTCATTATAATTTTCATTTTTTTATTTTAGCAAGTTTTGTTTTACAAGATAAAGAAAGGGAATGAAATTGTTTATAAATTTCTTTTAAAGAAAAATATTTGATGGGATAATTGAAAATTCATCTAAAAGTCAAAACACAAATGTCACTTGAAAAGTAGTAGTACTAAAAGGTCGGCAGCGGCCTTTGCTCACATACACATGCACACTAATTATATCAATTAAATTCAAGTCGTGTGGTATTTGATTTTCTTTTATAAGGTATAATGATACTCAAATTCCATAAATAGCCTCTTTTGCCATATATTTATAGTTCACATTTGACAAGGAGTGAAAAGTTTGTAACTAGAGATCTTCAAATAAAATTCACTACAATAAAGTTTAAAGAAGTGAAGGGAAGCAACGCTAAACTTTGGGGTTGATTTCTCAAATGATCACTCAAGTGTAATAGTTATTTTTGAAAGTTAACTTTTCTTCAACAAAGAAAGTGACTTTCTAAAGCTCGATATTTAAGACTGCAATATGTCCTGTTCCTTTCTTGTTTAAATTATGGACTTCATTGATGATTAAAACCAACTTACTGCAAGATACTGTGATAAAGAACAGGAGGCTACAACCAGTAAAGACTTGCAAATAGTAATATAAAATAAAACCTTCAATGGTTTTCAAATTTAGATGGTGTGTGCTAGTAGCAATTTATAACTTGCTTTAGATGAGGCCATTTTGAAATAAATATTATACATCTAAATTTAAGTATTAGACAGACTTTTGATGTCAATTATTTCATAGTACACTGTAGTGCATTACAAGTCGCACTGAGTTTCAAACGTACAAAGAGCAGTTGGCAAATTTTACTCACAGTATTGGTAAAGATAGAAGGACAGGGAGGTGGTTTGAGCTAACTCTGGGTACAAAAGTAGTCTGAGGGATACAAAGAAGATACAAACAACGTATATCAACCTCCATATAGTGGAATACGACTTACTCTGCGAGAGGATTAAGCACACTACCAACAAACAGTAGCACGCCTGTTGCATCTTCTCTAATCAGGAAGAGATATGGATGATCAGCAATGAAGTCTACTTTCTCTTCGACCAGCAATCCTCTTAGTTTAACAACACCAGCAGTTGCAGCTGCAGCTTCTGTCCCCTCTTCATTTACCTCAATAAAGGACTTGTGAAAGATGTTAGAAACATAAAGATTACTGCCAACAGGGGAGTCTACCATCTCAGTGAGGCCATCACCAGAGAAAGGCAATACCAGGCCAAGCCCTTTCAGAATGTTGGAAGCTTCAAATCCAAACGATATTTTAAATTTGGGGATACGGAATTCACCGACTCCAGCTTTTTGATATGGAAGGTGTCGCTCCAAGAATTGGGATTCGGAACTGACCTTGTCTACCAAAGCTGGAAGTCCATCATTGGCATCAGGCAGAAAGAAGTACATGGAGAAACGACGCTTATCCTCACCTTGTTTATACGGAAGGCTCAATACCTTGAAACCATCAAAAGCTTTTACATATTGCTTCTTCTGGCTAGTCATGAAGGGCACCTGAATACATGTCCCATTCAGAAGGTGGAACCCACTTTCCTTGGTCACTGATGCATCAAACTTTTCATCCCAGGCTCCTTTAAAGTACAATGCATTTGCAAACACAAGTCTTGTTGAACTGTCAACTGAGTCAGCTGGAAGTATTTCTTTGATAAGCCCACTTGTTTCCTTGTCAGCCCATTGATTCACTTGACTGGCAACCTCAATAGCCTACAAATCATCCAAAATTTTGTAATAAGAATTTATTCAAAAGGATTCTTTTTAATTTTTATTTACTTCAATGCTATCCTTTTAATATGAGCCCAGCTCCAACTGCTGGGTGGCTAATGTTTATATAGGTCAGTAAAACTATCCATGCTAAGGCTGCAGAGAAACAGAAATGTTTGAAGAGTATAGCCAGTTTTTTAAGCAATGAATGTAGAACTTCTTCAATCTCCAAAGAAGGTAGCAATACATCAGTATTTGAGATTATAGTGAATGCTAAGCATAGGGAAAATGTATAAGACACCATTTATCGGCCTGGTGTTTATCAGCAATGTAAATGCAAACCCCATCTGTCCATAGTTCAATCTCCAGCTAAAAGGAAAAGGTACAGATAAAGATAAAAGGCCGAAGCTGCAAAATTTCCAATGTCAAAAAGATGAAGTGCATTATAAGTTTTATCTTAGCTAAAAGTAGAAATGATAATCCCTCGAGCATAAACATTAAGCACGCTGAATTTCTCATGTAACAAAATGAGAAACAGGACCACTTCAGCTGATCCTTCATCTCATAATGCTACCAAATACAGGAAAGCAATTGGAAAATTGCAATACTTGTCTTTTACTAGGCCTGAATTTCATATGTAACAAAAGCACCACTAACTATGGCCTTCGAATTGCTCCAAGCACCAGTCTTAATCTCGGTGTTTTCTGATGCTAAGTGGGCTGGCAACCACACTGATCAAAGTTCCATCACAGATTATGTTATTTTTCTTGGCCTTACTCCAGTCCAGTTAGTTGGTCATAAAAAAACAACTTACTATTGCCCGCTCGTCTCTTGAAATAGAGTGCCGACCTGTTGTTAGTGCCATTAATGAGACCACTTAGGTGAAAAATCTTCTCAAGGAACTCCATATCCATATCCATATCCCAACACCACCGACAATCTTCTGTGACAACCTACTTATGTGAGAACAACAATCTTCACAGCCGCATGAAGCATATAGCTGTTGACTTTCACTACATTCGCCAACAAGTTAATGATAAGCACCTTCTTCAAGCACATTCCTAGTTCCGACTAGTTGGCTGAGCTCTCATCAAACGGCTTCTAAAAACTCCTTTCTTCGCCATTTTTTACTACTTGTTTTATTGCATAGGTTGTTATTTTTGTTTCCACCATTTTAGGAGTTTTTGTTATTTTATTTTCCTAGCTTATTGGTTTAGTTTCCACCATTTTTTACTATTTTTCAAACTCCATATCAAGTTAAACCAGACAAACAAATAAAAAAGGAGCGAGAACTTGGAACTGAATATCATCAAAATTTCCCCATAAACAACTCACAGAGTCAAATTCAACAGATCTCCTCATATAACAATTATCCCATCAAGCATTTCATAACTGAATCAATCAATTATATTTGAAACAAAATAACTGAAAACAAATGGGGTGTTAAAAATCTAACCTTTTTCTGAAAATCAACAGAAGAAGAAGTAGCCTTATAAACATTGTCCACAATCTGTTTGAAAGAATGCTTAAGAGGCAAAGTCTGTTCAACCCAGACGCTATTAGCAACCGAAAGTCGAGGCCCGCCACTAGGGCTACCATCAGCAAAGACAACATCAACAATCTGAGAAGAAAGAGAGTTTAGTTCATCAGTAGACTTCGATTTGAGGAAACTGAGCAACTGGTCACGGGTCGGGCCATTTGAACCCGCTGCTATGAGACCCAATACTACATGGATCGACAAAGGGGAGAAGACCATGTTGGTGTCCCCTTTAACCTCAGTGGAGAAAACATGCTTGGCTAGTGTTAAGGATACGCCTGTTTG
>JAJOOR010032433.1:0-12270 GCA_036250505.1 Solanum acaule | reverse complement strand
TTGAGAGGGTTCGGAAGTGAACTTGGGATCACTGTAGAAGACCGTAGAACTGTGGTCTAGTTTGTGGACTAGCTTATGAATTTGCTTGAAGTTTCTAGCTTGTCGACTAGCTTGTGGATTCACTTGAAGGTATCGGCTCACGCTTCAAGAGGTAATTCTGAAATTAAATTCAGAAAGTTTATATGCCCTAACATGATTGTACTTGTTCTAGTATAAACAATGTGTTGTCTATTATTCATGTAAGTTGTATGATTTTGGTATGCTTCCGCTGTGCATATAGTTTTCCAACACCAATTACTAAAAGAATGAACAAACATTCAATTACAATTCTTAGGGTAAAATAAAAGATTATTGTTTGACCTTTCAACCATTACTATAGCCTTTTCATTTGACCTTGATTGCTTCATCTTCTAAATTTATTAAAATATATGGATATTTAAGAGAGACAAAAAAAATAACAAAACATATCAAGAGCACTTAAAAGAACAAAAAGCAGACATTCACTTATTTGATATTAATGAATAAGAATCTGTCAATATAATTTCAAGGCATCATAAAAATAAAGTGGTACCAAAATTTGTGAATATATTCCAGTTGTTTGGAATAGTTACAACAGGTCGATGATAGTGCCTTGACACGATAATTGTCGTATTTATTTTGATTGTGGTGAAGAAGAAAATTTTCAAACCCATGGAGTGTATTAGGTACAAATATTTAAGAGTTCATTCTAAATTTTCTCTTGAAATGTAAATTTTTTAGATCTTCTCTAATATCTTGTATGAAACGGTATGATGGCACAAAAAGATACTAAAATATTTTATTACTGTTAATGGACAATAGATAGGCATACAATATACCTATGGAAGAGTGAGTCATAGTTTAGCTATTACTTCTTTTCATGTTATTTTTTGTTTGAGTTTTGTTCTTATGATAAATCTTCATTGTATTTTTCGTGAACTGAATTCGGAAGTATGTTGGCGTAACAATCTAAGGTAGATTACAATTTTGGGATATGATGTTCACAATTGTTTTAATATTTCTGATTATTTGTTATTATATAAATGATCATATTTTTTTATCATAAAATCCTAATCATACGAGTCATCGTGTTTTACTTAAACATTACATGCATATTTTCGTGAAAATATTAATCATTCTAATGAATCTAACAAAAAAATAAATGGGCTCACGTTCAACACAAGTGCCCAAAGACTAGTCAATTAAAATGCAAAAACATTGATGTATCTTAAAGGCATTCTTCACAATAACAACAAGGCTTATCTCTTTTTACAAATACTAACCTGAATAAAGAAACCCTTTTTCTGCCGGAATATCAAGAATCGAAAGCTTTGAGTTCTCGAGACTGTAAAAACAGAGTAATCAAGACTGATGAGTTTGAATAAATTGAATGCATAAACAAAATTATATATAGAACGATATAGAGAAATAGAACAAAAGAAACTTGAATTTAGATGAGCCCTTTTTCATGAGAGAAAAAAGTGAAAAGAGAGGGAAAATAAAAAAGTTACGTAATGTATGTGCCATAAGATACATAGGAGAAGATATCAAACAAAATCTTCAAGAAAAACAATAAAATCCACCATATAATGATGGAAGGGAACCAACTAGCAGACTACGTAACAAACATGACTATTGACAAAGGAAGCTACATATTTTTGGATTTAAACAACATGGATACAACAGCGAGAAGGATTATAAATAGCAAAAAAATTAAATTGCTCATATTTGAGAGTCTCACCAACTAGAAGATAATGGGAATGGGAAGGCTACAACATCATATGTTTTTCACATAGACATCATTTACAAAACATCATGAGTCTAACAAAATGTGAAGAACTGTCTGACCTAGTCTACTTCAGCCAGCAAAAAGGGATTCGGCAAAAGGGTGGAATTGGGATCAGATGGGAGCTCTTAAACCTGGAAGGAGTCTTCATCACTAGTTTGAAGAGGTTGACTGAAGCTATTCATGCATTCTGATCAAGCACCTTCTACGGAAATAGGGGGATTAGATGGGAGAAAAGGAAGAAGAAGAAAACAAAGGTGAGCAAGAACCTAGACATGAGGAATCCTTTCGAAAGACAAGATTTAAAAAGCAACACACAAGAGGAAAGACCCACCATAAAATAGAAGGCAGTTGCAAAGACGAATAGAGGCAGTTAAAGCGAGAAGAAAAAACATACAAAAGTAAACATGATGAACTACACTTACGCTTGTTAGATGAGGAAAGGAAGACACACACACATGGCCATGAATGTTGATGATCCATAAGTTGAGGAGGTGGAACTTCTTTTTTATCCAAAGTAAGAACATTTTTTTAGGTGTGGGGTGGAGTTAGACTGAAAGAGAGAGGCGGATTATGAAATGGGGAACCCTAGCAATAAGGAAATGTTATTGGTAGTATGTTGCAGGCCATCCAGACGGGCTACCCGTTTATTTGTTTTGTTTGATAATTGATATGGGCATTAGGCCCATATGAGTATTGTAATGTTTTTAGATTCATTTTAATAAAAGCCCAAAAGTTGTTTTAAGAAATTGTTCATTTAGTGACATATTAGAATCTTCCCACGAACCAAGATGATGTAAAGTATGAAGATTAAATCATCAATCTCTCTCAAACAAATTCACAATCAAAATTTATGAATTTGAATTTTGAAATTTTGATTTAACATAAATTGGATCAGAAATAATAGTATGTGTATATTCTTTTATTATATAAGAATTAACGTGCATGGGTATTTTCGGAAAAAGTAAAAAACGTGTTTATTTTGCTTTAATTAAGTTTCTCTATAAATTTTTGAAATTGTTGGGCGTACTTTAGCTATGCCCGTTAGTTTTAATTCATATACTTTAGTTATAGCTTTATTACTTTGAATGTTAGTGTTCTTTGTGTACATTTTGTAATTACTTTAAGTAAAAAAAATTAATTGTCGATGAAGAATGATACTTTAATTATGGACATCTTAATACACCTCATACATTCACAATGAAATTATTTTGAAAAATCAATTAAATAATTTTGAAAAAAAGGTTCTGCTCAGATTAGTTACAAGGGGTTTTCAATTTTTTGTAGAACCCATTATAATGGTGATTGAGTTAATATAGAGGGTGGTATGCCATGTATCGATTTTACTTGACAATGTCTTCATAGTCAAGTTCGTCACACATCTTCAAGCAATTGAGTCAAAAGTTTCATCATAGTCTATCTCTTTCTCCTGATTGTATCCTTGAACTACTAATCTGGTTTTCTTCCTTGTGATATGCCCTTGGTCATCAAGCTTGTTTCGAGACACCCAACTAGTTCCTATGACAGTTTTGTTTGGATGTTTGGAGACCAGGTTTCACATTTCACTTTGCTCAAACTAATTTAGTTATTCTTGCATATCAATGACCAATCACCGTCTAGCAATGCCACCTTGATATCTTTTGGCTCTATGTGTGAAAGATAGGTGGGGAAGGCACATATATTCCTTAGCTTGGATCTAGTGTGTAGTCCTAATCAATCGGTGTGAGGATGTTCTTAACCGGATGTGAGATTTTATGTTTCCAGTTGCTTCATTGGACATTCTTGTAACATCCCAATTTTTTTAAAAATAGATTCGAGCCATTATTAATTTGTGAATAAGATTTCACCAAGTGATTCTAAATTTTCTTAGATGTTAAGGTCACGAAAATTCCTTAGTATAAAGTTGAGTTGAAAACTGTCGTTCCAATTGAGTTTCACTATGAGATTTTTCTTGGGTAAAGTTTAAATGACCATATCTCTTAGAATATAAAGAGTTACGTGACCCATAAACTATTAAATTAAAGGTATTTGAATTATTTTTCCGACGATACCAATTTCGCGTAGATCAGAGCTTTGAGTAAAAAGATATGACTATTTTAGTAATATGATACAGTGTAGTGACGAATTAGTCGATGGGAAAACATTAAAAAGGGTTCGTTGTTGTCTATTTACCTCTAAGAAATCCTAAATGAATTTCTTGACTAATTAAAGGCTCAAAATAATCAGATTTTCATATCTTCACCCCCCATTCTCTCCTCTCTCAAAACCCTAAGGCAAAACTCTAAGGAAAAATCTAAATAGAAGACTCCATTCAAGATACTTTCACTATTTTTCAAGATTCTTTTTAAAGGTAACTTTTCCTCGAAGAATTCCATTCTTTCCAACTCTGATTCCTCCATACAATTATGAATCACTAATGAAAATCATAATTCTTTGTCATAGAGATTTCAAGAAACTAATTCAAGAATCTTAAGAAAGGGTCTCTTGATTATTCTCCTTCAAGCTAGGGTTTCATGGCTTCTATTCATGTTTTTTTTCAAGATTCTTCAAGAACCTTGTTCTTTCAGGTATGTAAGGCAATCATAGTGTTGGACTAGTTCGTCCTCACGCACTACATCTACTTCAAATTAGTAAAAGAATAATCTACGATTCTATTCCTATATTTGAGTATTCTTGAGATGAGTTGATTTTGAGTTCTTCAGTTCTTGATTCTTTTGAAATTTTATTCCTAATTATTGAATTGTTATATGTTATGCATTAAGATTCTTGAGTTGATTCTTTCATATCAATATTTCAACATGAACCATATGGATTGAGTTAATATAGAGGGTGGTAGGCCATGTATCGATTTTACTTGACAATGTCTTAATAGTCAAGTTCGTCACACATCTTCAAGCTATTGGGTCAAAAGTTTCTTCGTAATCTATCTCTTTCTCTTGATTGTATCCTTGAACTACTAATCTTGTTTTCTTCCTTGTGATATGCCCTTGGTCATCAAGCTTGTTTCGACACACCCAACTAGTTCGTATAACAGTTTTGTTTGGATGTTTGGAGATCAGGTTCCACATTTCACTTTGCTCAAACTAATTTAGTTATTCTTGCATATCAATGATCCAATCACCGTCTAGCAATGCCACCTTGATATCTTTTGGATCTATGTGTGAAAGATAGGTGGGGAAGGCACATATATTCCTTAGCTTGGATCTAGTGTGTATTCCTAATCAATCGGTGTGAGGATGTTCTTAAATGGATGTGAGATTTTATGTTTCCAGTTGTATCATTGGACATTCTTGTAACTTCCCGAAATTTTTAAAAATAGATTCGAGCCATTCTTTATTTGTGAATAAGATTTCACCAAGTGATTCTAAATTTTCTTAGATGTTAAGGTCACTAAAATTCCTTAGCATAAAGTTGAGTTGAAAACTTTCCTTCCAATTGAGTTTCACAATGAGATTTTTCTTGGGTAAAGTTTAAATGACCATATCTCTTAGAATATAAAGAGTTACGTGACCCATAGCCAATTAAATTAAAGGTATTCAAATATTTTTACCGACACCACCATTTTTGTGTCGATTAGAGTTTTGATTAAAAAGATATGACTATTTTAGTAATATGATACAGTATAGTGACGAATTAGTCGATGGGAAAACATTAAAAAGGGGCCGTTGTTGTCTTTTTACCTCTAAGAAATCCTAAATAAATTTCTTGACTAATTAAAGGCTCAAAATAATCATATTTTCATCTCTTAACCCCCCATTCTCTCCTATCTCAAAACCCTAAGGCAAAACACTAAGGAAAAATCTAAGTAGAAGACTCCATTCAAGATTTTTTCACTCTTTTTCAAGATTCTTTTTCAAGGTAACTTTTTCTCGAAGAATTCCATTCTTCCAACTCTGATACCTTCACACAATTATGAATCACTAATGAAAATCATAATTATTTGCCATAGAGATTTCAAGAAACTAATTCATAAATCTCAAGAAAGGGTTTCTTGATTGTTCTCCTTCAAGCTAGGGTTTCATGGCTGCTATTCATGTTTTTTTTCAAGATTCTTCAAGAAACTTGTTCTTTTAGGTATGTAAGGCTATCATAGTGTTGGACTAGTTCGTCCTTATGCCCTATATCTACTTCAATCAGTAAAAGAGTAATCTACGATTCTATTCCTATATTTGAGTATTCTTGAGATGAGTTGATTTTGAGATCTTGATTCTTTTGAAATTTTATTCCTAATTATTGAATAGTTATATGTCATGCATTAAGATTCTTGAGTTGATTCTTTCATGTCAATATTTCAACATGAACCAAATGGATTGAGTTAATATAGAGGGTGGTAGGCCATGAATCGATTTTACTTGACAATGTCTTCATAGTCAAGTTCGTCACACATCTTCAAGCAATTGGGTCAAAAGTTTCATCGTAGTCTATCTCTTTCTCTTGATTGTATCCTTGAACTATTAATCTAGTTTTGTTCCTTGTGATATGCCATTGGTCATTAAACTTGTTTCGACACACCCAACTAGTTCCTATGACAGTTTTGTTTAGATGTTTAAAGACCAGGTTCCACATATCACTTTGCTCAAACTAATTTAGTTATTCTTGCATATCAATGATCCAATCACCGTCTAGCAATGCCACCTTGATATATTTTGGCCCTATGTGTGAAAGATTGTTGGGGAAGGCACATATATTCCATAGCTTGGAACTAATTGTGTATTCCTAATAAATCGGTGTGAGGATGTTCTTAATTGGATGTGAGATTTTATTTTTCCAGTTGCTTCATTGGACATTCTTGTAACTTCCCGAAATTTTTTAAAATATATTCGAGACATTCTTTATTTGTGAATAAGATTTCACCAAGTGATTCTAAATTTTCTTAGATGTTAAGGTCACTAAAATTCCTTCGCATAAAGTTGAGTTGAAAACTTTCCTTCCAATTGAGTTTCACTATGAGATTTTTCTTGGGTAAAGTTTAAATGATTATATCTCTTACAATATAAAGAGTTACGTGACCCACAACCTATTAAATTAAAGGTATTTGAATATTTTTACCGACGCCACCATTTTTGCGTCGATCAAATTTTTGAGTAAAATGATAAGACTATATTAGTAATATGATACAGTGCAGTCACGAATTAGTCGATGGGAAAACATTAAAAAGGGGCCGTTGTTGTCTTTTTACCTCTAAGAAATCCTAAATAAATTTCTTGACTAATTAAAGGCTCAAAATAATCAGATTTTCATCTCTTAATCCCCCATTCTCTCCTCTCTCAAAACCCTAAGGCAAAACTCTAAGGTAAAATCTAAGTAGAAGACACTATTCAAGATTCTTTCAATCTTTTTCAAGATTCTTTTTCAAGGTAACTTTTTCTCGAAGAATTCCATTCTTTCCAACTCAGATTCCTCCATACAATTATGAATCACTATTGAAAATCTTAATTCTTTGTCATAGAGATTTCAAGAAACGAATTCAAGAATCTCAAGTAAGGGTTTCTTGATTGTTCTCCTTCAAGCTAGGGTTTCAAGGCTTCTATTCATGTTTTTTATCAAGATTCTTCAAGAACCTTGTTCTTTCAGGTATGTAAGGCTATCATAGTGTTGGACTAGTTCATCCTCACGCCCTACATCAACTTCAAATTAGTAAATGTGTAATCTAGGATTCTATTCCTATATTTGAGTATTCTTGAGATGAGTTGATTTTGAGTTCTTGAGTCTTTTGAAATTTTATTCCTAATTATTGAATTGTTATATGTTATGCATTAAGATTCTTGAGTTGATTCGTTCATGTCAATATTTCCACATGAACCATATGGATTGAGTATTCTTGAGTTCTTGCATTTTGAGTACTGAGTTTCCATATTGTTGTTAAGACCCCTAAGTTGAGTCGTTCATGTCCATAATTCCGCATGAACCCTATTAATTGAGCTATAAATTTTGAGAAGCTTTTTAAAGCCAACATTTGTGTTTTAAACTGAGTTTTTGAGAATGTAAAGATGAGTTTTAAGAAAGAGATTTTAAAACATACAGTCGAGTATGTCATGAATGTTTGAGCATTATGGTATCAAGATATACGATCAATGTTTATCCAATATACTTCTCAAGTCATCAATGATCATATCATAATATGATTTTAATATATTTTTGAGAAAGTGTTTTCAAGTATGAATTGAGTAAGAGTATAAAGGAACCAAGTATTCCCAAAGGTATAAGTTTTTACATTGATAAAAGAGAAACTTTGATTTCTAAATGAGCTATGAGTTCAAAGATATTTCAAGATCACTTACCTCTTTTAAGAGGATATTTTGAGCAATTATCTCAAACCAGAGGAATAGCATGTTTTTAAACGTTGAGAATGAGTATATATTATTAGGAGTAGTATTGAGAACCGATATGGAGATGAGTTTAGACAACTCACATTTCTCATAAACCATGTATGCCAACATGAGTACGGGATCATACTTTTTAGATGAATCCTCAGTGTCGTTGGGTAGAGATTAGTAGATCCACTTAGTTGAGGTGTTCTATACCCCGGCAAGGTATAAGATAGTTCTGGTAGCATGGGTGAGATGTTGTATAATCACATAGCTCATAGTGATGGTTGTCGATTAGAGAATCTCCCAAATAGAGTTAAAAGAGTATTTTTATTATATCACTTAATATGTTGAGTTCAGAGATGAGTACGCATTTTGTGAAGTTTTAATGATTTCACTTCTTTATTTCTTTATATCCAATTGAGTATATATCAATATATATTGCAGTCCTTTCATTCAATTATTGTTATTCAAATATATTACATACCTGTACATTCAATGTACTAATGTATTCGACCTACATCTTTTAATGATGCAGATACAGGTTCTTAGGATCCTCAACAAGAGTCCGTCGAGAGCACTTGATCTGCTCGCCAGCTTTTGAGTAAGACCTCCTTGCTTTTGAAGGACTCCATTTTTATGAGTTGTTAGTAGTAGTTCCCTTGACAAGTCATGTGTCTTGTTCCGACACTCATATTTGTATAGTAGAGGCTTAATAGATAGACAGTTTTGGATAGTCTTTCAATTTTCAGATGTTTTATTTAAACTTATGATTCATACTTTGTATGTTCAACAAAGTTTTGAGATTTAGTAAGCTATTTTTAAACATTTCTTTCAGTTTAATGCTTACGTATGCTTGAGTTAGTCTTTCGCTTGTAGTCATCCAGGATGAGATTTCGCTTGGGGACCAACAATGTTTCTCGAGTGCTGGCGACGTCCAGGTTGTAGGCTCGGGTCCTAGGGTGTCTATGAAGACCTATCAGTAAGATCTTATTTATGGTTATAAGGGCCCAACTTCTATAAATAATGGACTACATATATTTAAGTAAAGTTTCCCTCTTTCATACTCTAAACCCTGCAATAGAAATGTTTCATAAGGAATTTATTCTAACTCGTGCATTTCTCATATACATTCGACTACCCCTCGTACTCAAGGCAGTTGAAAAGCGAAGTCAGATCCTTATTGATGAGTTATTAACAAAAATCTTGAGAAAATCATGAGACTGCAGAGGGGCTTGAGAGAAGCGCGTGAGTGAGCTTAAGTGTTGAGATTTGAAAGAATGCACTCTTATTCATATGAATCGTGCGTTCGAGCTATAGCGAGATGTATTCCCAGACTCTTTTCTCTAAAGCTTGTTTCAGAGGAGATCTGTATGAGAAAGTGTGTTTTAGAGCTTGGATACTATTTTCACCCAAAAAGATAGTGTGAGTTACGAGATTATGAGAAGTATACCAGGGGCTATGTTTTCCATGCATCCAAAATCTCATCACGTTTTCATAGGTGACAGACAGATAAAGAATTTATCACCTACTAAAAACCCTCAAAGGACACCACCTACAATCAGCATAACTCATGTGCCTACTCTAAGCAATCTAAAGTCTATCCTGAATCACCCATACTTGATCAAAAGCCTCCTGAATCAAGTCGATAACATGCGATCTAGGCTCTGTTGACACAAACAAACTAACCAGAGAGAGAGAGAATGCCTACTATAAAAGGCCTCGAACTGGGCTAACTAAATGCTAGAATGGTAGTTGTTTTTGTACAGAAATTCTGCCAAAGGTAAGAAGTAGTACCACTAAACTCCAAACTCTAATGCACAAGTCCCAAACATATCTTGAAGAACCTAAATGGTACACTCCGACTGCCCATCATTATGTGGATGGAACGATGTTCTAAGGTCAACACTAGTGACCAACTCATCCTGAAAAGTCTACCACAAGCTAGAAGTAAATTGAGCACCCTGATATTATAAAATTAATACCGACATACCATATAAATGAACCTCCTCACGAATGTAGATATGGGTCGATCTCTTGGCGTTCAATGAAGACTGAATAGGGAGGGAGTGTGCTGACTTGGTCAATATATCAACGATGACCCTAATACTATCAACACCTCTAGAAGTCCGATGCAATCTTGCCAAAAAATCCATGGTCATGCGATCCCACTTCCACTCTGGAATGGGTAATCTCTGAAAATCACCACCAGGCCTCAAATGATCTACCTTCACCTACTGTAACTAATATAATGGGACAAATAGACTCTAATATATCACTTCATGCCGCCCAACCAGCAATGCTGCCTCAACTCACGATGTCTCTGGGGTGCCCAGATGGATATATTATCTAGAATCATAGGCCTCACGAGTATCAGCTGTACCAAAATCCCAACTCTCTAGAAAAAAATACGGCCTGAAAACCTCAAAACTTCTTATGCATCCAAGGTAATTAACAAACATCACCCGCTAACACTGGCTCTTGAAGTGCTACCAAATCCACATCCTCAAACTAACGACTACGGATCTAATGAAGTAGATAAGGTTGAACCCCCACATAGGCTAAAACACGCTTAGAATTTGAGACAACCAACTGAACCATCTAATTAATTAAGGATTGAATGTACAAAGCTAAAGGTGGATCCACCATAGATAAGAAGTCAAGACTGCATATACTCACTTTCTTCCGACTCAAGGCATCCGCTACTATATTTGCCTTACCCGAATGGTACAGAATAAAGAGTTCATACTCCTTTAGAAGCTCAATTTGGCGATGCTTCATATACCATGAGTTTACGGTACATTTCACTTAATAGTTGTGTGTGTCTAGGGCCTTTTTGTACTGGTTTTTATGTGTTTTTGTCATATTTTGCAGGAAAGATGTTTAGGCATGGAAATAAAGAGACAGCTGAAAGAAATGCAGAAAAAGGCATCTACGGAGGTGATCTACGAACCGTAGGTCCATTGACGCTCCGTCGATGGTGATCGTAGATCAGCAGGTAAGGCATAGAAGGTAAATCAGGGAATCTGACCAAGTGTTGAACCACGGTGGCCATTGACGGTCCGTAGATCTACGGACCGTACGGCTGAACCATAGAATGTGACTGCGAGGGTTCCAGTACCTGATTTTTGGAGAATTCTAAGTATGGAGCTACGGAGAGGGATTGACGGACCATAGATCGATCTATGGTCCGTACTGGTGTTCCGTCGTTTGCTTCAGTGAAGCTGATTTTTAGAAGCTGAAATATTTTCTAAGTCCTGGCTGATGGAAGGGACTCACGGACTGTAGATCCATTGACGGTCTATGAGTTAGTCTCCTGGAATGAAGACATGTGCATGACCAAACTTTCCTTGTTTTGTTTCCCTTTTAATTTAGGACTTGTTTTCTATAAATAGGGCATGTAAACCTCATTTTTGGAGGTTAGACTTTATTACTTTAGTTCTACTTTGTGACTTGGGATTAATTTTTGAAAAACTAGCAATTCTTGATTTCCTATGTTGATTTTGAAGGTTTTGGTTTTGAGATTAAAGTTGAAATTCCGGGTTTGTTATTCTCAATTACGTAAGTGCATCATTATTTCATCTAAAAGAATGAATTGTGTTCATATGATTATGGGTAACTAAACTCCACAACTAGGGTTGTGGGAACCATGAGCGATTAACAAAGTATGAATAGTAAATAAGCAATTCTTGAATAGTGTTATGCATGCATTGATAATTCTTTCATTTAAAAGTATTTTTAACGGTGTGCAACTTTAGAATTCGCCTTGTTGCTACTTGTCGGACCAAGGAGGTAATCAACAAGAAAAGAAATATCAACATAGATTTAGTGTGATACTATCTAATAGTCTAGTGTTGATTGGTGCGAAGTAATAAATAAGCCAAACATCGATGTGATGTCTAATATGAGTTAAAGGTAAGGGTTAGTAATTTTTACACACGTAGCCGGACCAAGGTGCTGGGTGAAATTCCCTAGATGTCGTACTAAGGATTTAGAGATACCTAGCTTATCACTTTGCATGTAGTACACTAGGAAAGGATTGCTATTACTAGGATTACTGTGTTATGAGCTTGTGGGGAACATGTATACCCTAGTTAATTCTCTCATCTTGATAACAACCAAAATTGACTTTTGTTTACTAAATACTTACTGATTCTT
>JAJOOR010032431.1:0-11207 GCA_036250505.1 Solanum acaule | reverse complement strand
TAATTAAATAAAACGACCACAACGAAACATACAAAATCCACACTAAAATGAAATGAAGTACTATTTTAGTGAAATATAATGAGATATAAATATAAACTTTTTTTATTTGTGTGAAGACGAATTTTTTTTATAAATAATTTCAATATGATATAAAAACAGACACTAGCAAAAACTCTTATATACTACGAGTCCTATTTATTCTTTTTCTCTTTTTTTTTTGTCATAATTTAAAATTTAATTTTCTCTAAATAATTACATATTTAGTGAGTTTTGTAACTCCTCAAGATTTAAAATATTCATTATTTATTATTTGTATAATTATTCTTTGATAATTAAAACAAATAAAAATAACGATATAATTTTGTTTCGAGTTGTTTGTTGAAACATTAATATTAATTGCTTTTCAATTTTATCATTGCGATTTTATATATTTATCTTTCATTTGATTAGAAAATAGTTAGTTGTTCTTTCCTTTGTATTACTATTGACATGCTTTTTTGTTAATTTTCATATTTTAACTTGCACAATTTTTTTTTAAAAAAATAAGACTTTTTAAAAAAGATTACATACAGTCGTACATAACAAGTATGATTTTTTTAACAAAAAATCATAGTGAGGAATGATATTATAAAAGGTCTAAGTCCAGTAGTTCCTCATTTAAATAAGCATCCCTTCTTTTAAAAAATGAGGAGGACAAATTTTTTATGTTTTATTTGATGATCAACGGCAAATAAAAATACACATATTATCGATTAGTGTTCTTCATAGTTGAAATTGGGCAACTCAAATAAGATTTTTTCTCTCTCTTTTCTTTATAATTATTTGTTATTTTAATAGAATTATTTCTATTACGTACATGATATATTATCAATGATTAATAAGATTTATTTAATATCAAATTTTAAACATATATTAAAATCCTTATATGTTGGGATTGAGAAATAGAATGTCGTCATATTAAAGCTAATAATGGTAATAATGACAATGAACACGGACACATAAAACTATACTTAAAGAAATATATTATTTTAATATGATTAAACCAATACACAATAAAAAAGTGGAATGAACTCACCAAATCATTTTCCCATTACTCCCTTTTTTTGGGGGGGGAATGAATTTATTCATGAATGGAAAGAAAGAAATACATTTTCTTGAATGAAATAAAATACAGAAAAATTACATTTCAAAAATGAAAAAAAAAAATTTGAATCGATCACCACCTTAGTTTTTTTGGGAAATACTTTTGAATAAGAGATAGATAATATGGCTTAACTTTTTCCACATCAATTCTAACATTGCTCTTACTATATAAATCATACTTGTTGAAAATATTGAGCTACTTGATGTTCTCTTTGTCATCTTCATTCATCAAATGTGTATGTGCTCCTGATTTATGTAATGCATAAAATGAATGATAACGTATAACAAATAAAGCAGCATAAGGAAGTGTAGTACCATTTTCCTTAGTAACTAAATACATATAATCATCATGTCCCCATGACATAACAACTTTGTTAAGTCCACAACCTTGTTCATATACATCATTTTTTGTGTTATAAATTATGTTGTTTATATCTGGATTATCTTTAAAATATTTATGATGAACGATCGATTCATCGAAAGCACAACCAAGAGGGAATGTATCACCAACAACAGCCCATTGAGGAAGTTCACCAAAACTTGGATGAAGGAGAACTTTACCTAGGTCATGAACAAGGCCAGTCAAATGTAACCAATCTTCATTTGGATAATCTTTTCGAATAGCTTCAGGGGTTTGTAACAAATGTTCGATTTGTGGTTCATCTGAATCAGGATCACTATCATCAACAACATCATTCAAAAGTTCACAACAATCCCATATACTCATTTCAATTTTGTTCAATTTACCATATTCTTTTCTTATTTTTGTAACATAATCATATGTTTGGTTAATATGTTGAACCCTATAAAATTCCTCTACACTCTTTTGTCTTTCACTTTCTGCATTATAATCCCTAAATGATTGACCAAATGCATTTATGTTTGACACTTCAAATACTCCTTCATCAAAAATATGTTCATTAATGCCATTGAATGATGCCACTTTTTTCTCCTCCACTTCCACTTGTAATCCAAACTCTTCAGCCTGCTCATGAATAAGAATAGTCATTTTTCTCAACAAAAACTTAGCAAATAATGCAAATGGTATTTTCTAATTTCTTGCATGGTGCAATAGTAAGGTAGTGCTACCCTTATTGTTTAGTGCAAATCTTGGCTCTGCCACTTACTGACCCCCACGAGCACGGAAATCATGAATTTTGGATGAAAAGGTTTGGTAAAAGTTATGTCTCAATTTACTTCATGTCTTAGCTAAAATAAATAAATTACATTATTAGGATATTTCATTGAATGACTACATAATTATATATACCGTTAAACTATTTTATTATTGTTAGTGTATAGAAATTAAAATCTTACGTGATTGTACCTCGTTTGTCGATGGCTAAGAAAATCTTCTTGATTAGAGCTTCTGCATGAAACTTGAATACTTCTTTTGCTTCGAATTTGGGCAGTGTTGTTGGTTTTGTTCACACAAAGATATTGTGAAGGGAAGAGGGCTCGTGCCATTGCCATGATTAGAAAATTATTACTCTTAAGATATAAATTTTGTAGAGTATTAGTTTGAAGATATAACAATTCGAACCTCTCTATTTATAATAGTATATATCTAGCTAGCTTGCTTTAGATACTGTTTGGGAAAATAAATGTGTACTTCAAGGTGTTAGGTCATGATTTTTTATTTTTTTTTATTTAGGTACTATTTGGAAAAAGAAATATATGTGTACTTCAAGAAGTTAGGTCATGATTTTTTTGTGTTTTTTAACTTTTACGTTTGGCCATAAAATTTTAGAGAAATTTATAAAATATTAAAAAAGTTATTTTATCTTCTTCTTTTTTATCACTCCAAATCACTACTAATACAGTCTCAATTTTTTACTATTTTTTCTTTTTTACAGAAACTGACATATATGATAAATTTTTGAAAACGAAATTACAGTTGAAGAGTATAAGTGAAAGTCGTGGAAATATTATGCCAATTTTCCATGATCAACCGACGTCTGTTGATTTTGACCCATTTTTTCGTAGTGAATTACTCAAAAAAAAATATGAAAAAACTTCAATTTCATGCACAAATACAATGCCAATTTTTATTACTTTAAAAAATAAAAACTAGTACTCTCTTTTTGTATTTTAAAAAAATTACAGGTCTCACTTAAAATTCAACAAATAAACTAGAAACGTTTTTTTCCCTCGTTCTCTCACTTCTTCATCTTCACAATCCAAGCCCCTTTTTATGTAATTTTGTTATGTAGTTAATCTGTAGCTAAATTAAAATAGTATAAGTTTTTTTTATTTAATTAGAAATTTTATCTGATACTAATTTCTTTTTTTTTCTAGTAGTGATACTTCATTTTTTTTTACTAAAGATAAATTGGCATCGTGATCCTCTAGTGCTACCCAAAAAAGGTACGTTTGTGGTGGTTGTTGAACCACCTAAAATAGGAAAGAACAATAAATCAACTAGACAAGTTGATTAATAGACAAGTTGTGGTCCAAATGCTATCAATATGCACAATTAAATTGAGTCCTACTTTTTATTTTGCAAAAATAATACTACATAAATTGATTTATAACTTTCTTTTGGCTATACGTTGTAACTTATCTTTTGGTTATACGTTATAACTTATCTTTTAGTTATAAGCTTTAGTTGCAAAGATAATATATTGTTACATTACATTATTTCCTATTTATTACTTTGTGAAAATAATACCCACAACTTATTTCTAATCAGAGGAGTAATAACATATTTACTTTTTTTTTTTGTTACACTACATTTGATATTAAAGAGTTCAATTCAAAACTAAAATGACATGGATTCAATTTTTAATCTCATGAATTTATTATATTTTTAAAATTATAGACTCAGATTTATTATTTATTATAATTTGAATAATTTTTTTACATCAAAATTATGTTCCGTCAAAAATATTGAATCCAGATGATTTATTATAC
The DNA here is from genome assembly GCA_036250505.1 of Solanum acaule. Lineage (NCBI taxonomy): Eukaryota > Viridiplantae > Streptophyta > Magnoliopsida > Solanales > Solanaceae > Solanum > Solanum acaule. The sequence goes on along the minus strand of JAJOOR010032431.1, from coordinate 7,151 downwards.
TATATCCACCTTTGTAAGAACTTTTAATCATATATATGTAACATTTCGGATGGGAAAGGGAAGGGGCTAGCCTATGTCCTTTTCTTATTATAGTAGTATCTAATAATTGCACAATATCTTCTTCTTTTTTCCAATAATGGATTTATTTAATTTTGTTTTTTGTTACTTCATTTTTCTATATATGTATCTTGATATTTGCTTGTTAATTACTCTCCTTGTTTAAAAAAATGATCTAGTTTGATTTGGCATGAAGTTTAAAAAAATAAAGAAGATTTTTCAATCTTGTGATTAACAAAAATCATAACCCAATAAATAAAACCGTTAGCCCAATAACCCAATATCAATAAACCAATAGTGTTTTTTTCGGTTCGGTTTATTGGTTAAATCAATTTTTGCACACCCCTATTTAGAACCTAATTTATTAAACTTGAAATGGTCATTTTAAATTCAAAACCCATAAGATTGAAATTCTGATTTTGTCTCTGGTGATTAGTGCTTTTAAACATGTTTGTAGCATGTAAATTGTCTTATTATAGGTTATTAATTCGATTTATTAATAACCTGTAGTTTTTTTTTAGCTTAATTTTATATATAAAGATAGTTAAAGGATTTTTGCAACATCAAGTCCCCTAAAAATGAGATCAATAACCTAGAAAGTAAAATAAGTTAACTATTAATTACAATAAGTTCAAATATAATGATGGTATCAAACTCCTGTATACTCTATATCAGTATAAATAAATTAAATGCTTAATTATAGATAATTTGATGGTGTTAAACTCTTATATTGTTAGTGTATAAAAGTTAAATTCAACTAATTAATATACCTGGAAACTTGAGCCAATTCACGTTGATGTATCTCCTTTGTTATGGAGTAGTCCATATTTGCCAATTCTTGTAAGGTGTTTCTTCCCCATCCATTAATTCCTTTAAAGTCATTGATGAAGCTTTTGGCCTTGCAATTTGCTAAACTCTTATGGTATGGATACTTCAATGTTTCTTTAATAATTCTAGCTTGATCACATGAGTCACAATTTGCAAGACATGCATTTAGGTGCACCACTAAAAATTACAACTTCATCAAGTATGTGTTCACCTTCTACACCAAGTTGTGAAGCTTCATATAAACCAATTAATCCATTTACATCTTGGCTAAGCTTTAATCCAAATGTCCCATCATCATTGTTCTTGAATTTTTTAAATACATCTGCCCAATGCTATATAAGGTTGTTAGATTAAAATATTTCAAATCGAGGATTAACTTTTATATACAATGTGAATGTAGTACTACAATAATTTAATTAGATATATTGGACTTCAATGGAAAACCAATTACCTGCTGACACGTGGTAACCTTCTTGTCTCAAAAGTCTGAAACAAAGTGAAATATCATGATGGTTTTGATATTTGAGAAAACAAGCACTTTGCTCATATTCCTTTTGTAAAATTGATTGAATCTCTTGTTGAAAATGATGTTCAATTCCCATACGTTGAAGTGCATCCACTAAAGCAAGATTGTTAGTACTATTTATTTGTGTCCTTAGTGCATACTTTACATCCTTCACAAGTAGTCCAAATTTGGTACTATTGAATCCATCCTGCATTAGTAATTAAGTATTTTCTTAGTATAAAAAAAAACAAGAATGGGAAAATACTATTTATGGTGCATCTTTCCCCTTTGTATTTAGTAGTAAGGTTATCAAAAGGATTTCTGATTGGGTGGTTACTTTGTGATATTGTGTAAATTCAAGTTCCGAACTTGTGCAGATTTGATTTTCTCTGAGATCTCAAGAATTTTTTAGTAAAGGCATGGCTTAAGCCCACTCGGGACGGGAGATATTTTCAACTACTATTATAATTACAGCTCGTACAACCTTAAGGAATCGAGACTAGTCTAATAAGTTACTAGCTTTATAGTTTGTTTTCTACTGAATTACTTAATTGATTTAACTTACATAGTGCAACAATACGGTATTGACACTCCTTTATTGGAAATTACATCGTATAAATAGATTTACTTATATATATATATATATCGCATTATGAATTTTTATTCAGAATTTGTATCATTTAATGATGCTATGTGAATTGCTAGAAAAATATGAAGTATATTACTAGCTCAATAACAAAAGTTTTATAAGGGGATTAGAAAAGACTACCATGATACAAAAGTATATTACAAGCTCAATAACATAAACAAAAGAGATGCATTTTGCTAGCTCAATGTTATGTCTCAACTTACTTCATGAATCTTTAACTTATGCACGGATAATATATTTTATGTATGATAAGTATAAGTTTTTTTTTAAAACTAGTAATATGATAGGATAAAATTATTTTATATTATCAATTTATAAAAGTTAAAATCTTACGTTATAGTAGCTTGTTTGAAGATGAGAGGTTTCTTTAAAAAGATCTTCTTGAACATCCCATTTGTTAGAGCTTCTGCATGAAACTTGAATACTTCTTTTGCTTCCAATTTGGCAAAGATATAATTGTGAAGGGTAGAAAGCTATAGTAATATTTGCCATGAAAGATAATTTCTTATAAATATTTTGTAGAGTATTTGTTTGATGAACTAACAATTGATCGACACCCCTCTATTTATAATAATAGCTACATATCAAGTGTACGTCAAGGTGTTGGAAGATTCTTGGAAAATTTTACATGTGATTGAGAGTATTTTGTATTTTTAAAAACTTTTGGGGCTCACTTGAAATTCAACAAATAAACTAGAAATGTTTTCTTCCTCGTTCATTGACCATTACACCAAAATTGTCATTGAGAAATAGTTGTTTGTTTGAAAGTTGAAACCATAATTTATTTTTATTATGGTCATGGTCAGAGGCGAAGTCAAAGTTAGGAGTTTGAGGGTTTTAAATCAATTTTGTTTGAGAGTTCACAAGTTAAAATACATATATTTATTTAATTTTCTAATATAAATATAGGATCTACAAAAAAGCTAGTGGGTTCATCCAAACCCATGAACTCCCACCTAGCTCCGCTTCTGATCATGATGTGGCCGGTTGAATATCTTTTTGATTTTCTCTAATAATTTCTTTAGTGCTGTTCCAAAAAAGGACGAAAAATAGTGGTTAAAAAAGCAGACTATTTTAGGTAGACCATACATTGACATCTATTAATTAATTTAAAGGTTAAAAAAATTTCAAATATACATCCAACTATGATTGAATGTCATCTATACAAATTTACAATAATATAAAATTATCTAAGATTAACTATTTATTGATCTCCAAAAGTTGATTATTATAATTATTTTTTCTAAAGAAGTTGATCTAATGAGGTCGATATTTATATTTATTTTTTTGATAAATATCTCAATTTGGTAAAAATAATTTTTTTTTTCATTAATAATATCAGCCTAGTCGGGTTTTATCGACTTTCATTGGAAAAGAGTTTAATTTCCTATCCAAGATCACCTTATATTGCGGTTTTCTTTTTGAATTCTTTTGGAAGAAGTTATTTCGTAAAGAAATTACTAAAAATTGTGCTTGATTGATAAGTATATTTTGACTATGTATCATAGATTTATGATTCAATTCCTATAAGTATTTTTTTTTATAATAATGTTTTACTTTCAGAGTGAATATTGTTAATAATTAATCGAATCTAAAAATAATATTGATTACTGAATGAAGAAATAAGTAAAATAAAAGAATGTCAACATAGAGGACAAGTGTGAAACACATTTACGACGATTTTTTGTACATAAGTATCAAGTGTGGTCAATAGTGACGACGATAGTGAACTGGTTAAAGTAAGCATACGATAAATAAATTATAGTATAATTTTTTATCGAAAAGATTCGAACATATCAAATCTACCTAGCTTCGCCCTGGTATGCAATGGGAAATCTCAGTAACATGCTTCTATCAAAGTAGTAAAACTCGACCATCGTCTCAGTGAAGTAGCTCATAGATATAGGATACGAACGATTAAGAGTTCTTGTTAAAAAAAAGGTAGGGCAAATTAAAAAAAAGTTAATGATTTATTGATAATGAATTATTGGTTTGGTAGTTTAGACAACGGTTTTGATTTTTTTAATTATCGGTTCTTAACGGTTTAAGATTTTTTCTTAGTAGGTTAACCATAACCTGATAGTAAATTAATAAATTATATTTATCATTCGATATATAAAGTCTTTGACTTAGGATTTAGTTTCATACTTTTATTTTTGGTTGTCTCAACTCTCAGTTGTTTTACAGTGTAGTAGTGTTTGCTTTTGAGCAAGATGCAAACTATCAACTCATGTACCTAGTTCATTTGGTTTGTCACCTTCAATGATTATTTGGTTTAATCGATTATGTTGGTTATAAAAGTTAGACCAACATTATAATGATCAATAAACGATAAATCAATATCTTAATAATTATATAATAATTTGACATGTCTATAAATCAATAATCGACAAATTAAATCGATAAAATTCAATATCTAATCGAATCGACCACGCAATTACTTACCTCACATTTGTGGTGAGCACAACTCCCAGGTAGGGGTGGTGGCCCATACTCTGCAATATTATCTCTAGCTATTAATATCCACAAATTAAATTGAATCTTAATTTATTTGGACATCAAAATCAACATCAAAATCGACGAGATTCCTTGATTTTCGTAAAATAAAATAAAATTGAAGGACTTTATTTTCTTAATTTTAGTATAATTTTAAATTTGCAAGACTCCTTGATTTCGTAAAACAACATTTTCATTCTTTTAGTGTTTATAGTTTTACAAAATCAATACATAAATAACACTGTTCTTTCCTATTTTACCCTTTTTTAACAACCAACTATTATGATCACATCACACACGTATAGATTTCAAAGGTAATGTTTATACAAGTCCCATTCAAGTTGAGTACTCTACTGCCAGAATAAATAAAATAATTTTTATTTTTTAATTTAAAAATTTTTAATTTTTTTTCTTTTAACAACATTAATCTCTCCTCACATTAGCAAAAAAAAAGTAAAAATGTTAGAAATACTTAAATCTATCTTAGTTTTTAAAAATAATAAGTATTTGGGATCCATTATTTTTAGTAATCATGATAAATAAAATGAACCAATACTTTTAGGTAGGCACATCGTCTCACCGACACTAACAAGTACTCTCTTTCATTCACTTTTACTTATCCATTATTTTTAAAATAGATTTTTATTTTTATGACTTTTAATATATTAAGAAATTAAATACAATTTTTATATATTTCACACTTAGCAGTAATTATTTATTTTCTAAATTATTATTTCTTAAGAGATGTACAACATTTAAAATGGACAAATAAAAATAAACGGAGAAATTAACAACCAACAATTTGTAGTGTTGGTCTAACTTCAGTTATCTAAAAATCCTACATAATTCACTGAACTCCTTTCTTGGTTAATCATCTATTTCAAAGTTTTAAAAATTATTTTGTTTTAGTTTCTTATAAACATCCCAACTACCCCTTTTGATTTGTCTCTTGCTGGACAAAGAAAAATATTGTGAGCCCTTAACTAATTCCCTATACGAATGAGAGTAATTTTATATTGAAGGAAGGTGTTTTTTTGGTAGATCGAGTTTTGAACTCTTCAATTAATTTAGAGTTGTTTGAATTATACAATGTTGCTGAGCTCATATTGTATTCTAGAGGGGATAAGTCAAGACTCAAGATATATACTGCTGGATCGGTGTAGGTTATGTCACAATTGAGTTTAATTTCCTTAAAGAAAATAAGATATCTGCACCTCAATCTAAATATTTATTTATTTATTTATTTTATCATTTTGTTTTTCAACTGTAATTTGCTTTAATTTGTGATACATATACCAATATATTTTATTAATAGACGTGCAAACAAAAACCTGACAAGTAAAATGATACAAGAAAATATAAAACAAGCTATAAATATTGATATAATTATGAATTATTTCATACAAAATAATATATTATAAAGTCAAAATATTTTTAAACATATTAGGTATCACTTTTTCCCGTAAAAAAATCTTAAAAGAAAATAGTGAAAGTTGGCTAATTCCAACTATATATAGCTCAATAGCAAATTAAACTTGAAACTTCTATTATAGTTTTCTACTAGTCATGAAAGTATGTAAAGCTATTTGATTGATAATATATAAAGTCATCCACAAAGCCAATTGAAAGTATATATAGTGATTCAAATAATACATATCTCATATAAAAAGAAGCTCCAACAATATGTTACCTTGTATCAATATGTTTAGCTTACATCTCAAAATTAGTGTTTAAAAAGTTATTATTAATTAATTTAAATATTTCACGCTCAAAATTCCTCCAACACAAATCCTAGGTATTGCATTGTGGTCCATTTAAATACACACAAATAGGTTCTTTGTAGTCAAGCTAGTTGTCTCTTCATGTTTTTGTAATTGGCTAAGTTAGTACAAAATGTGTGGTTTCTCTTCTTTGTGGATGGAATAATATATTCAATATGGGATCAGACAAAGACATAAGTTTAAGTTTCAACATCAGTAATATCAAGGTTTTCCTACCGTGATTTAGTGAAAAATTTATGCTATAGAATATAAGTTTTTCACTCATTTTTTATCGAATTGATTCATTAGAAAAATGCATGGTGGTAAACAAATTCTGACTGAACTTGTGGGAAATTTCCTATTTTTTTCCTATGAAAACATTATTATTTTTCTTTTCTCACCAATTCTCAATCAAAATATCTGAGGGTTAGCCACTAATCATTTTCAAAGGAGAAATTCTGTGGAAAAATAGTGATTTTTAAAAAGTGTCACATGTTTAGGTCATGAAAAAATTCAGACTTGTATGTGAATAAGCATATTAATTAAATTTCTCCTTAACATTTTTCTATGAAATGATCATACTAGTTACTAGTACTTTCAAAGACCTATTTGACTTGGTAACATTATCCTCCTTTTGTGGTTTATTATGTTATAATACTTATCTCCTTTATTATATTTTTTCATAATAATTTTCTTACTTATATATTATTAATACTAAGTAATTATAATTTGACTAATTTAGTCTAACACTACTCTATTTTTAAGGGAAATATGCAGTTCTATGAAAGTTCCAAAATAAACCACTCATTCAATAATGATTTCATAGGAGGATTTGAAATTTTGAAGTCCCAAGTCC
>JAJOOR010032428.1:0-10750 GCA_036250505.1 Solanum acaule | reverse complement strand
AAGAAGCTACTAATGGAAGAGGATCCATGGACAGAAGTGTTTGGAGACGAATCAGACGTGTAACCAGTAGTTATGAGTTCACCAATCCTAAAGTCCTCTAATAGCTTCTTAGCCTTATCAGAATGAATTGCATCAAATTCCTCAGTACAATCAGTTCCAGCATTGATGAGAATGCTGTCAACACCACCAGGATGGTCTTTCAAGAAACGTGAGGCATCGTAGATATGTCCATGGACTATGATCCAAGCAGAGTCTGAAGAGTTGTGCTTCCTCACCTCAGACATGGAATACATCTTCGAAGCTGTGTTCATGAAAGGAGTTGAAATACTCTTCTTTAGTGTTGGAGGAGCCACTGCTGATATCTCCAAGTGTCTCTCCTTTGCCATCCATCCACCTGATTGGTTTCCAGGTTGGGTCGGGTGCTCAAACACTATACCAATCTCTCCCTTGTGAGGCTTGCACACATTCATCTTCACTCGAAACCAACAATTGTTCATCATTCCCTGAACATTACAACATCCATCACATAAAGTTAGAAAATTGTAAAACAAGTTACTCAATCCATCACTAACATTATCAAGTCAAATTAAAATAAGAGGTCTAGCGAGTGACAATCGCATGAAATTCATGCATCTGCTTACGTTATAGGAATTTTCATGACTTGTCGCATGAAATTCATGTGATCATGCATCTGCTTACGTAATAGGAATTTTCATGACTTGGTATGTGTGTGGCTTAAATTGATCATCTATGGACCACACACCTAAAAAAAAGGAATCTAAAACTATAACCAATGAAATTTTTTTGTTTTCTAGTCTTTTTGTTTTGGCATATGAAATCACATGCTCTATCAATCTGCATATTGTAAAGTAATCATAAAAAGTAAAGTTGAAAAGGACTGAAAATTACTTTTCATCAAGGACTAGTTACATATATTTGACTTTACGCTATCAATTCAAAGAACTTGTAAAAAGTTTAAGTGAATTTACCATGACGTTCCAAATAAGCTTCTCGGGTTGAGTATTGTGGGTCTCATCGATAGCTCGTACAGCAATTTCTTTAGCACTAAGCAAGTCGAGCACCTCAACCTCGAGTGACCAAAAGCACCAACACCAGTACTTGCCATACTTAGTTGGCTTCTCTGGGTGATCAAGTGTACACACACTCCATGTCTCTCCTCCATCCAAAGTCACTTCCACTCGAGTTACCTTTTTACCTCCACCTGTTACACAATCACCATCTCATCAATTCATAAATTCAATAGTAACCGAGTGTAATATGTTAGTTTAAGCATGTAATTGACTTTTCGGGACAAGTTCAGATATGAATTTATGTCTGAAATTTCTTATTCAATTAATAATGTAACAATTTCCCCACTTGAAGGGTCAAACTTGTATTTGAATCAAAATTGCAACAAGTTAGGAGGCACGTTGATTAGAAAAAAATAAAGTCCTTATACCTAGGCTTAATTAAAATAATATTGACTAGATCCATATAAAGTGACCACTTGAAAGTTTTCTAATTGAATATGAACACAATATAATATTATAATAATAATTCAACTTATTATAATATTGTTGAGGCAGCCTAAGATGCAGGAACTAAAGCAGTCAAAAAGATTCCGTCATTTTAGGCAAATTCAATTTAAATATTTTTTTAGACCGACTCTTCAGAACTAGGAAAGCTCCCCAGGTTTTTCTGTAAACCATTAAATAAATCTAACCATATTGTCCTTTTCTTGCTATTCTGTTTCACATAACCAAACAAGTTGATGACACCATCAAAAAGTTCATGCATCCACCTATTTTTCCTTTACTATCCTAATACAAAATATTTGTAAATACTACACTATAACTTTAATTTTGACGTCGTTTTAAAAAAAATAAAATTCTAGAATTTGTATGACAATATGAGATAAGAGAGGGTGAGGTTGAAATTAGCCGAAAACAAGAGGTACATATAAGGACGAAATGAAAACGTCAAGAGTTGATGAAATTCGACAATACTAAGAAAATTCAGCAAATCAGAGATTTAATTGTTAAAATAACTAACCAGAATAAGCATAGCCTCTCAACGTGTAAGGTCGCTGAGTAGTCCACGCATTAATAGGCAAAATTTCTTCATGGCACGGAGTTGTAATGACAGAGTTGATGTTGAGCTCATTGATGATGTACTCTGGTTTGTACCACCATGCTGAAACAAAATGACCAATTTCAATATATATTCAATAAATTTTGATTCTAAAATAGATAATTATTATTCATACCTTCAGCGTTAGCAAGTTCAGCGTCAACATGTGGAGGGAGAACTCTATTATCCTTGTAGTGATAATAGCTTTCAGATTCTTGTGTAGTGACTACAATCCTCTTTAACCATTTCACCATTCTTCCACCTATGAATCCCGGAATAATCATCCTTACCGGAAACCCATGGTCCGGGCTCAACATTTCTCCGTTTTGCATGTAAGCTACAATAATATCACGAGATGGATCCATGGCGAATTCCTTCTTTATACTCGTTCCGTACTTTGAACCTCCACCTCCAGGTAAAACATCTGAACCTTCGAAACAGACGTTAAGCGCGCCTTTTTTCTTACTATGAACACCGCACCGCTTCAACAAGGCGCGGAGGGGTACTCCGCGCCATACGGTAGTTGAAACGGCAGCAGCACCCCAGTTGAAACCAATTGTCTGCTTAACCATATTCTGCTCTTTCCGACGATTGCCAGCGCATACAAGTGTGACAGGCAATTCACGTGAAGGAAATTCGTTAACCAGCTGATCCATTGTGAATTTCATTGGTCGTTTTACTAGCCCGGTAACTTCGACGCTCCAGTCAGCCCAGGAGGCTTTTGGAACGGGGCCATGGTTACGGACGTAATGAAGTGGGACTGGGGTGATGAAACCGTGATGCATAAGTCGAGCCAAAGGGGGTTCGGAGTTGAATGGGTGTTTACCGGTGAGACGTATTAAGGAAAAGTTTCGTTGGATCCAATTATCAGCGGTACCTTCGTCTCTAGTATCGTGAATTGATGGTTCTAACTCAGTTTTACCTTTTTTGATCATTTGAACGTATTCATTTTTTTCGTCATCGTCATCTTCATCTTCACTAGACGAGTAATCAAGGTAAATGGGGAGATTTTGTTGTTTTTGGAAAGGGAGTTCATGGTTGGATGACGGAGGGAAGTTGCAACCACGAACCGGGGAATCAGGCCTAGGCTTGAAATTACGGCCTACGCCTGATAAACCCGGTTCAAGGTGAGTGAACTGCCTGTTTTCAACAGATGCCGCCATTGATTATTGAGAAATTAAAAAATATTTATATGAATGGGAAAATTTAGGGAAAATAGAAAAGAAAGAAGAAAGAAAAGAGATTTTTCTCTCTTTGTATTTAGATTTTGGTCGTTCTTGTTTGGTTTGGGAACGAATATTGTGAGTGCGGAGAGTTGTGTTTATATAGAAACGTTACGAACTGTCTCAACCCCATATTTACTATACATAAGTAGGACCCAAAAAATCGACACCAAAATTGAATTTTGATTACAAAAGTTTGTGACATCATCCGCAAAAATATAAATTGGTCTATAGTTTACAATTTTACGCGTGAAGTGTTAAAAACAATTATAAATTTGATGTAAATTATTAGTTTCAATCTTTTATTTGACCAATCAAATTTAGATACACTCTCAATCTGTCACATGATACAACAAGCAGTCTCAAACAAATTACTCTTGTATAAGCATGAAACTCTGAGTAAAAAGTTGAGAAAAGTGTTAACAACATCCTAAGCTTGACGGAAATTTAAGGGTGTATGAGATCTATTTAAGTTAAATTAGTCAAGTAAAAAATGTTTTTAAAATTATTAATAATTCAAAAATAAAAAAACTAATAATTTACGTTAAATTTAAGAGTGTTTTCAATACATGATCCACTTTTAACGCGGCTGGGGTCAGTGAGAAAAAGGGGTGTTGTTTCTTAAATGGCTTAAATATATGCAGCTGTTGGTTAGGGCTAACAGCTGTTTCTTGTTTTTTTTTGCCGTGGTTTTGAGTCACAATAAACATTATTAACGGCTCCACAGCTACTACCACTGCATGCTAAAAAATTTTGGGTAAAAATGGCACTCATGACCTTATGGCTTATGTGTAAAACAAACCTTACATGTTTTTCATTAACTATACTTCATATTTTATTTTTTTGTAAAAAATAAATTGAAAGTGTCTATGGTATTATGTGTTTAGGTTTATTGATGGGAACAAGTCGTACTTTGAATATTTATATGAAATTTATTAACAAGTTTAAAGAATCGTAAATGTATTAAGCCAAAAATAAGATAGTAGTGTTATTTTTGTTAGCAAGCACATTCAAAAGTTTTCTTTGATATTGTTAGTTATAACGAACTATTTCAATCTGAAATGGACTTGCAATATGCTAATTGCAAATTTGTGGAGGAGATTATAAGGGAGGAATTGTATCGTTACCAATAAGGTGAAAGTTTAGTCAGCCAACTAATTGAACTAATTAGTTTCTTATTTGGTTTTGATATACAAATTGAAACTCGATTAATTTAAATTTGTGTCGAATAAGGCTCATTCGAAAGTAACGCTTGTCGCTCTCTATCAAAAAAAAATTACTATCCAATATTTAAAATCAAAACTGCACGTCTGCACCACATCCTTCGATAACAGGAATAACCTTTTCAATAACACTTAAACATAACGATTGCTACAATTTCCAAAAATCAAAACTACCGAAAATTGTTATAGGTTATAACATGTTTTGTTTCAGTAAAAATTTACTCAATCTAACAAAAATTATAATTTCACACCTCGCCTTTCAATTTAAAATTTCTTTATGAGATTTTTCCCTTATCCATTCAAATTTCAAATACGTTTTTTTAAAGGTTCTTTGGAGAATTACCATTATAAAATTTCCACTTCAACTAGGCATATTTGTGTAAAGACTTTTTCATTTTTATTTACATGGCATTCATACATATTTTCCAGGTGTAATTATATATATATATATATTTCATGAATAATTATTTATCCATAGGCAGTAGTCTAGGGGTGTTCATGGGTCGGTTTGGATCGGTTATTGGTCAAAACAAAAACTAAATCAACTTAATCAGTTTTAAAATTATCAAAACCAAACCAAACCAAATATAATATACATTTATCGGTTTGGTGGTTATCGGTTTCGGTTTGGTTTGGTTTGGTTATTCGGTTATTAACCATACACAAAAATAAAAGAAACAATTCATTCAAAATGTGAAAAAAGTGATAACAATCCATTCAAAACAAAAAAATAGTTAGAATGACTTAAATTACCGAACTTTCGATCACTGAATTTACTATCAACAAAGTTTTAAAATTCACTATATTGGCCTAGAAAGAAGAGACAATAACATTTTCAGTCTCACATAGAATTGTCATAGACACTCATATACATGAAATCAATAGGATAAATGTTTTCACCTTGGGCATTCTTGCTTTCAATAAGTAAAGTATAAGGAAATTTTAATGAAAACATATATAAGATCTTCAAAATTGTTTATAAAACAATATATTAAGTATGTATATTAAAAAAATATATGTATATAATTTATCGGTTCGGTTCGGTTCGGTTATTCTTTTGGTTTTTTCGAATAAAATCATAACCAAACCAAATACTATCGGTTTTCAAAAATCTAAAACCAAACTAAACCAAACCCAAATAAAATCGGTTTTATTTTATTGATTTGGTTTGGTTTTTCGGTTTGGATCGGTTTTTATCCAAACCGTGAACACCCCTAAGTAGTACTATTGTTTTTCTTAAACCCTACAAAATAAGCACCCTCAGAACTTTTAAGTCAGTTTTTGACTTCTAAAAGTGTTTGACAAATATAAAAAATAACTTAAAATAAGTTAGGAAGTGTTTAGCAAGGTAAAAAATGACTTAAAATAAGTTTAATATGACTTAAAATAAGTCAAAAACCAAAAGTAGATCTCCCCCTACTTTTTATTTTTTGACTTAAAAGTCATTTCAGTTTGACTTTTTATTTTTTAACTTAAAAACTGTTTTTTTTTAAATCAATCCAAACGGGCTCTTAATCCATTTTGAATTATGGGTTAATTAGCCGCATTAAGATTAGCGATTCTGGTATGTGTGCAAATGCGTATAATTAGCAGATGCAATGAAACTTCGTCGCGTTCAACAAACATAATCTAATGTTGGATTATTATGTCTTCGTAAATCTTAAACCACATGATGCCTCCACTAGTTAGTTACCTACCTAAATGTACGTATAATTATATTTCCGCTACTTGTCTGCTGTATTAAAAATATATTTTTATTGTATTGTTAATTTAAATATAATGTTTATTTTGATTATTGCTTCAATTTTATTCTATTGCATCGTTAATTCTATAATTAGATAATGATGACAAGTCTTATTTTGTGTAACGATCGATTTGATCAGATCACTTTCAAGGCAGTGACTTACTATGAATACAATAATATTCATGAAAATTTACTTACTATTTTTTTAAAAATAAATAAATAAATCAGCTCAGTATCCATATTTTAGTTTCCTACGATATGTACATTACACAAATTTAAATTAATTGAGTAATTAAATGCCCATCATATTGCGTTTTTTTAAAGTTAATTTGATTAATTTTTAAAGTTAAATTAGATTACATTAAGTCGATATTTCAAACAAAAACATTAAATATTCAAAAACTATACAAAAAGTACTATAAATTGCAATTTTTTTCATATCAATATATCAATATGATGAAAAACTGCATCTTAAAATATTAGTCAAAATTCTTATCGTTTGACTCTAAAAAAGGAATTCATGACAACTAAAAGTGGACCCGCGTAGGGGAATTAGCATAAGTGTCATTTTAGGAAAAAACATTGTTCCAAAATAAGTGTCGCCTTAAAAATTCAAGACAATAATTAATACTCCCTCGTTCGGATTTACTTGTCAAATATTTGCTAATTTGATTTCTACTTTTACTTGTCATTTTTGACAAATCAAGAAAGGAAAAATATTTTTTCTATTATATCCTCAATTTATTAACATTGAGTTAATGTCTTTGAAAAATATAATAGGTAAATATGTTTGGAACTTTATTAATTAATATGAGTAAAATGGTAAACTCAATATATCAATTATTATTTTCTTAATAAGTGTGTTAAGTCAAAATTTGACAATTACTCCCTCCGTTCGCTTTTACTTGTCACTGTTGACTTGACACACCCATTAAGAAAATAATTAATTATATATATGTATTTACAAAACTATCCCCCTATTAAATGATGTCTTGAAAAAAAGATTTGGAAAATAAGTATTTAATTCTAAGGGTAAACATGGGAAACAAATTATTTATTTTCTTGATTTGTCAAAAGTGACAAGTAAAAATAAAAATCAATTTTATAAATAAGTGACAAGTAAAAGTGAACGGAGGAGTATATCCAAAAAAAAAAAAAGGAGTACTATGCTTTTTTCAATTATACTTTTTTTTCTTAATAGTGCTCAATTATCAAGAGACATTTATAAACTACACATTATACGTATTTATTAATTTCTTATCAAAAGTATTTTTTGTTAAAAGTAACACTTATTTTTAGACAAAAATAATTACTCTCTATCCAGTCCAACAATAATTGTCCACTATTGACTTGGTACACCTCTTAAGAAACAATAAATAATAGGAGTAATATTATTATAATATCCTTTGACTTTATTAAATTTAATGTTTTGAGAAATATGTAGATGATAAATTATCTCTTGATTTTCTAAATTATACAAATATTGTTGGATAACTATTTTTAATATTATGGACAACTATTATCGAAAGGGAGTACATTTGTAATAAAAATATACTAATGATGAACATTTTTACTTTTTGCATCTCTAAGACTACAAAAAAAAAAAAAAAAGTGTTAGACATTATTTATGAGCCTCCTTGACTGATGAAGTTGCTATATAGATTAGTTAGGTTAGAGTGTACTTTTTGTCACACAAAAGTTTATAATTGTAAATTTTAAATGACGATAAATATAAAAATATATATAATTATCTGATTTCATCAATCGACCTATAAAAATTTATAAGAGGAAATGAACAATCTTTTAATATAAAAGAGAACAAAACTATCAACAGAATAAATTACAGTCATATACCAATATGACATTTATTTCTACCAAAGATAGTTGATTATTTTCCACAATTAATTTTTTCTTAATAAGTATGTCAGATTAACTCTTAATAAGTATGTCAGATTAACAAGAGTCGAGTAATATGAAACGGGGGAATTAATTATAATTTTTTGCATACTCCTTCAACTCAATATAACCTCTTTATGTTGCTTTTATCATATTCGGTGTGTAGCATCAATCATTTGCTACAATACAAGGATTTATATGTTAATTTTGTAACATTTTAAAAAAGATTAAAGAATGATGAATTTTCTACAAAATATCTTCTTATTTTGAAAAGTACTATAGATTAATTATATAGAGGACCAATCTAGAAAAATAAATTAATTAATTCTCGTTTATTTTACTTCATGTACGTGCATACTACTCGAAATGAAACTCAATATAATTAAATAGATATATTTATACACATATTGTAACCTAGTCACAAAAATCGTAGGTATAATGTTTTTTTTTTTTAACTTAATCATGTCCTACTCCATATTTGTTAATTAATTTCTCATGATTTTCATTTATAAAAAATGTTCATATTTTTTTTTTTTTAGAAATTAGTCTTTTCTTTCTTTTGTTATATTATATGTTTCTATTACAAGCAGCTAATGGACCATGTTTTAGACTAAGTATGAAGAGGTAATATTTTAAAAAAAACTCCAAATTAAATGGGAAGCACTTACAAGTTAAAAAAGATGTTTTTGCTTCCAAATAATTAAAAAAATTATATATGCCTATATTGGAATAATTCTTTTTCCAATATAAAAACAAATACATGCATGCATTAAAAGATGTGTTATATCTGGATGTAGAAAAAAAAAACTATATAAAGAAAAGCAAGAGGAAATTAAATATAAACTCATCAACCCTTGGAATGGAATTAATTAATTACGTGCATGACTTTGTTTTGATTTTGCTGTGGGCTATAAACTAGTGGCCAAATTGTTGGAGTGAAAAAAATTTACCTGTCACAACCTAATTCGTTTGGCATGAGGTATAAGATATACTTCATTTGTTTCAAAAAGAATGACCTCCTTTATTTATTAGTCTGTTTCAAAAAGAATGACATTTTTCCTTTTTGGTAACATTTTAATTTCAACTTTCCACGTGATATGTTTAAGGCAACAAGATAAAAGGACAATTTAGTACATTTGACATAACTTTAATTTAGGACCACAAAAATCAAAAGTCTTATTTATTTTCTAAAATTTCGTGTCAAGTCAAACTAGGTCACTCTTTTTGAAACGAGGGAGTAATAATTTTGAGATAAAATAAAGAATTATTTTATCCGATAATTAATTGAAGGTATTATATAGTCCTTAAATTATTTATTCACTATTTTTATCAGAATGATAAAATAAATTATCTCATATACATAATAAAATAACATTTCAAAATAACTTATTCTCAACAAAAGGACTATTAATTTGGCCCCACCTGAGACAAATAGAGAAAGAAAAAGTTCTTTTTTAAGAAAAAGTTTCAAGTTCCAACTATACTAAAACAACTTGCCAAGTAGCCAGTAATTAATTAGGACTTTTGTTGCATGGTTTACTCCTCTCTTTTTTTTTCTCACAGAAAGTCAACATTTTTTGTTTTATAATTTCTCATCCAATGTTGAATACTTCTAATTAAGTTGGAGTGGTTTAAGTTAAAGTAAAATACTCTCTAATAAGAGAACTTTATAGTTAATAACTAGTAAGATTTGGACGAGAGGGAGTTGCTCAGATGGTAAGCACCCCTCACTTTCAACCCGAATGTTGCGAGTTCGAGTCACCAAGAGAGCAAAAGGGGTGAGAGCTCCTAGGGAGGATAAAAAAAAAATTAGTAAAATTTAAACTTGATAAATTTTTACTTTTTTTAAATCACAAATCTTGTTTTAACCAAATATTTGACTTGATAGTTAATAAATTTTGATAAGATAAAATAAGACTCGAATATTTCAATCGATGGAACAAAATAGTATTCAAATTTATTTCAAAGTACGAGTATTGACAAGTAGAATAATTTTATTAAAGTATGGATTTTCTTACCCCCTCGTAAACTGAATAAGACCTTATATTATTAAATATATAAATATGTTTTCTTACTTATCAAACATAACAAATTTTATCAACTTACAGTAGATTTGGAAAAAAAGCACATGTGCGCCGCCTCTATTAATTTTAATACAACTTCATACATCTTTTATCAGATTATTTATACGTATTTCATCAAAATTTATTTAATATATATGTATTTTATCATAATCATATTATACATTCAACTTACATGCACATTATATACACAAAATTACACGTATTTTTCAAAAAACTTAACTTACGCAAAATTTATATAATTCTATACATATTTCACATAATTATGTATGAAATTGTGGGCGAGATTTAAAGCATAAATTATACATTTTTTTAAGAATCTTCTATGTTTGAAAAATAGAAAACTCTTGTTATATTTGATAATTATAAATATTATTTTGTATATAAAAAAATAAATAAATTTTATAAATGATATGTCACACTTTACTTCTCAACCTCCATCAAGCTCCACCC
>JAJOOR010032426.1:0-10937 GCA_036250505.1 Solanum acaule | reverse complement strand
GGCCATAATTCTCAACTCATCAATATACCAACAATTCAACATGAATAAGTATAGATAATCATAGGAAACATCAATCCAATCTAATCTAAACATAATTTCACTAATAGAAATCATATTCACAAAGACCCATATCATAAACCAATTTTTGAGAATTTAGGGATCATGGGTTCTTCATGAATTCCTTTGAAAACTATCTTTAAAACCTTAATTCCACATTAATTCATCAATAGAATGATTTAGAAAATCGTTTGACAAAGGACCCATGTTTAGATTAAAAATTGGGAATTTTGGTCTTTGAATCTCTTTGGAAAATCTTTGATAGAACTCCTTGAATGAGAGGTTATTCAAGAATCAAGAGTTACCATACCTTAATTATTGAAGACCCATGAAATTAAAGAAGAAATCAGTTGAAAACCCATCTTCTAGCTTGAGCTTCATCAAGGTCTTCAATGGAGTTTTTGAGAGAATATATATTTTTGAGAGGGAAGAGTCAATTTGAAGAATGGGGCCTAACTCTAGGTTTTGGGGTTCTAACCAACTTAAAATACCCTAAAATAGGTAGAATAACCATTTATAATAATTCTCCAAAGTACCCAAACTACGCTTCACTTAGTTGGACCTTTTAAACAAGTCAAACTTGTGTTTTATTTTCGCAGATTCCGTCAGGAAACAAGTTCGCGACGCGGAGGTGTTCCCACAAGTTTCATAAATTAAAATCTGAGACAGTAGAGTCCGTGACGCGGACCAAACTTTTTGGCCATAGGTGGAGCAGGTCCGCGACGCGGAACCACTCCCTCCATGCACAACTTCTAGCTGCCTTGGCAGCTTGCTTGGCCAAGGTTGGGGTCCTCCTCGAAGACCCTTAAGGTGGCCCCCGAGGCATCGTATCCGACCGTTTTGACCCTAAAAACATTTATTAAGACACTAGGGTCACCTCCACTGATTTTAGACTCCAAACAACACATAAAAACATGAACAACATACTATAACACACCAACACGTAAAAGACTAGTTTCCAAACGTCTTGGTCGTCCCTTGACGTTTGACTTCCAAACTCTTTAAAACTAACTTACAAGGCTATTCTTCATTATTTTAACAAGTTATTAATGCATAAAACCCATGTGAGGCTCTACTTTATCCCACTTCATTTTGAGGGGTGTTACACTATCAAGCAGTTGGAGACCCAAACGGGTCAAATTTCTTCTCAGTTAAACCCGAGACATCAAGGGGGGTTTCCTAGTGATAATATGGCAAACCCCAAGAATGATGTTTGAGTGAGGACTTGCATCGTGCCACGACTTTAACTAAGGCGCTACTTGGGAGGCAACCCAAGTTTTTATTTTCTTTCTTTTTGTTTTTGGAATAATCGTGTGTTGATTGTGCAGGTGAAAAAGTGGAATGTGTTTGAAATATGCAAGTTGGCGAGCTGAGAGTCCAGTCGGCGACTCGCCGAAGAGGTCGGCGAGCCTGACTTGGACCGCCGTTGGACTCAAGAAATTATGAAGATGAAGTCTGTAAAATTTTGTAGGCCCATGGACAAGTCGGCGAGCACGACTTTGTCCTAGAGTGGTTCGGTGAGGTCAACTAACATCGTCGAAAGGGCGCGAACTGGATGGTTTTTAAAAGGTCAAAGGTTTAAAATTTCAAAATCTTTCACATTCCCTCACTTTTAACTTCATACAATCACACCCGCACTATAGCTTTCCTATATTTTTGTATTTTCTTTCTTTTTGGTCGTTGATCTTGTTTTTGGAGTTGGAAATCTTTGCCGCCTAGCTTTACAGATTCATATATTGGGCATTAAAAGTTGGTTTTATGAACCCCAAACTCGTAAATAGCAGTTTAAACTCAAATGCTTTGTTATAGATTGTCTTGATGTGTGATGGGCCTCTCTAAAATCGTAAATATGTACTTTTTTGCCTGTTTTAAGTTTGATATCATGCCTTAATTGCCTAAATTGTTAATTTCCTGAATTTCGTGCTTTAAAATTGATCAAAATCTTGTGGGTTGTGCTTAATTATTGTTGAGTCTAGTCGGGTGAAGTCTGAGTAGCCCAAATTGTGCTAAATGATGTTATTTGCCCAATGATGGAGCGTTTGACGTCATTCTTAAGGGCTAAAGTCATCAAATGGCCAATTTTAGCCAAACTAGGGGAAGTCTGAGTACCCCAGTGGCATGGTCTAGTGGGTCTAAGCCTAATTGAGTGTGTATATGGTTTGATTTTGCTTTCGGGGACTGCGGGGTTGATTTTGGAAGTTGGTGTTGAAAATGGCATGTTGGGCAATTTGGCGAGCTGGGTCATCTCGCCGAACCACTCAGCGGTTCGCCAAAGTTCCCTCAAATCGCCTTTTTGAACAACTGAACTTGAGTTTTACTTGAAGACAAGCAAAAGTTCAAGTTGGGGTGTTGATGAGTCTGAGATTTGGATTCATTTAGGGCTTTGTTTATAGAGATTTAGTGTCCTCAAATGCTTATTTTGTGCCAATAATTGAAAAAACCCTTGATTTCCAGGTATATGGATTGAAGAACAAAGCAAGGACACTAATTTGCAAAAAGGAACAAAGCGAGCTGAAAGAATGAAGAAAAGTGAGCCTGGTGATCGCCAAGACCACTTGGCGAGTTGCCGAATGGCTACTTGACTGCCTAATGTTCCAATGTGCCAAGCCCTGAAGGAAAGAACCAAGTTAGCGAGAGAAAGGAGCAGTCAGCAGATCGCCGAGTAGTTCCGCGATGCAGTTCTGGATCGCCCAAAGTTATAGACCTTGAGCATGTTGAATGCCAAGGCAGAAGGGCAATGGAAATAACCAAAGGGCGGCTCACCGAGTGGTTCGACGAGCCCGACTTACTTCGCTGAGTGACTCTTCGCAGAACATTTTTGACGACTATAAATACATTTTAAAACATTTCGTTTAGCATCTATCTAACATCAATTAGTATCTTGACTTATAATTTTTAGAATTGAGACAAGTTTTCTCTAGTTTTTCCTAAGTTTTGAAGAATTGAAATTTTTCACTTTTGAGAAATTGGAAGTGATGTCTTTGAGATTCTTCAAATTGGAGCATTGTATGGACGAATCTACACTTACCCAGTTGATGGATAATCAATTTGGTAACTGTTTTTACCTTTTTATGATGTCTAGCTAAAACTCCAATTCTTGGAGTGTGATTATGTGATTATGTGCTGATTTAGTTTATGGGTATTGCTGATTGTTAGTTTAAATGCTATTTAGAGGTGAGTTTAGTCATTAATTGTGGTTTAATTTAAGAATTGTAGTTGCAAATGCAGTTCTACCCTTGTGTTTTTTGCTTGCTCGAGAGAGAGGTTTTAAAACTAAAATTATTGATTGATAGTCTATGGGTATTGGGTTGACCTCGGTTCAGCTCGAGAGAGTAAATCCTAAACCCAATCCCACACATTCAGCTTGAGAGAGTGAATGGACTAAGGTCTGGGTTGTTCTTATTTTGTATGCTTGTTGATGTTCGAGAGAAATCAACTTGGTTCGGGGTAAATTGTTCGAGAAAAAGTTTACCTCCTCTATAGCCTAGCTTACTCACTAATATCTAGCTATTCTCTAATAGTTGCAATTACCCATTTGCCTTTATTAGCCCATAATCGAATCGCATCCCAAGAACCCGTCTCATTTTTGTTATTTCATATTATTTTCCACTGTTTGTAGTTGATAATCTAAACCAAAACCCCCCATTTGACATTCGTGTCACCCCCTGATTTGAATGATGTCTTTATTCGATAATTTTTATTCCTATGATAGATTTGACCATGTTCATACTTCCCAATTGAATCTGGAACATGTGCCTCTCCTTGTGGGATTCAACCCTAACTCATTTAGTTGGGTTTTATACTGATTAATGACTGTTGATTCTGTCACGACCCAGGGGTACCCCCTAGACGTAACACGGCGTACTCGACCCCGCAGGGGTCTAATACAAGCCCTTTGCATCATAACATAGGTAATAGAATTGAAAATACGGAACAATTTAAAACTTTTACAATCGAAGTCATTTTTTCATAAAGCAAGCGGAAGTCTTAGTAAAACCTTTGTCTCAAACCATCTATTTAAACTCATGAATAAAGTCTTTGGGACGCAACCCATACAAAGTCTAAAGACATGAAAATAAAGACATAAAGGTAATGTGGATGTTGTCCTCGAAGCTATGATGACTCACCAAGATCTTCAATTCTTCTAGATCCTTGAAACCTAGCCTCCAAAGCAACTCAAGCCTCCAACCCTACATTTGGTTAGAATGTAGGCAATATGCGTTAGTACAAAATGTACCTAGTATGAAAGCTAGCACAACATCATAAGAGCATCTCAAATGGTTAGTCAACATAAGACATAAGCATAAGAGATAATAACATGAACATAACATAATCAATGTAGCCATAGGATAATCATCAACACATGCATCATATAAACACAAGTCAACATAAGATATATTTAATGAGCATTGGAGATACATCATGTTCATGGCATAGTCTTTACTTAGACTTTCATGGTTACATACTTCAACCTTAAGTCCTTCATATTACAAGAGAACTACTTCACAAGCCACCTCCAAGTATACTTGTGCAATGCAAGGATAGCATCCCATACTACCATCCAAGCTAAGTACATCTCTTTGGTCATTCTTGGGCATAGTCCATCTTCACATTCAAGACTTAGATCTTCATGTCATCTTAATTATAATCTATGTACATGGTCAACTCTTAAGCTTCTCTATGCCATAAGGGTACCATACTTCTAAGTAACTTCAAGACACACTTGTGCAATGCATGAAAGACATCCCATAATACCCTTCACACTAAGCATAGCCTTGAAGTCATCCTAGTCATATTTACCCTACTTTGGTCTCATTACTAGCCTACTTCATAGAGACAAGGAACTATCACCTTAGTCAATCATAGCATGTCAAGGAAGGCAACTATAGCACAATCCCATCTAGACATACATCATTCAAGAGCAAACATCTCATGAGTCACCTTAAGGCAATCTTGTGTCATGCATGAACAAGACCTCATAATCCTACCCATGCTAAGCTAGACATTTAGGTTCATCATTCATGTTTTTCATCTCTTAACATCATAAGGACAAGGGTATTCACCTCTTAGTCATGCACGTATTGGAGAGTTATCTAGAACTACTAGCCAAACTAATCATGCTTATGCTTATAAATGCAAGGGGGAGTCACATCAAGGCACAAATGTTTAGTTCATTATGAAAGACAAGGGGAATCACCTCAAGCCACATATATCATGGAATCATACAAACAAGGGTAATCACCTCTTGTCACACATACTAACAAATCATAAAGACAAGGGGAGTCTCCACAAGCCGTACAAATTAATGAATCATAAGTATTCGCCTCCATGTCCCTTTTAAGGTGATATGGGTATTCGCCTCCATATCATTATTAATGTGTAATGTAGGTATTCGCCTCCACACCAACACATAAAGATCATAGGTAATCGCCTCCATGATCAACACATAAAGATCATAGGTAATCACCTCCATGATCAACACATAAAGGCTAATGGGTAATCACCTCTTGCCTTGGGAGTCACACATATATGAAGGGTAATCACCTCACACTAACTAACTAATTAGGAATAAGGGAACTCACCACACATTCCTATCATGTAAAGGTCATTTAGGGGAATCACCACAAGCCTCATCACATTTCATAGTCCTAAGACTTAAATTCATTTTAGGTGAGCAAACCTTTCAACCTAGAATCATTCTATGTGAGAAGTCTTTCATGTTAAGTTCATCTTCATACTTAGTATCATGTCTAGAATTCTACCTTTAGACAAGGATAACATCATGACCTAAGTGATTCTATCACTTCCTACCATCTATGATTCATATGGTGAATTAAGTAGGTAAAGGTCTCTCAACTCAATAATATTCATTAGCCTTGGATTCATATGTAGATTTTACTCTCAAAGCCTTATCCTTCATAAATCATCATATTGGATTTACCTTCAAAACCTAGTGATCAAGATTCATTACTACAAGCCTTACATTCAAGCTTTACTCCTTATCATCATCATTCATACCTAGTTTTAAGGTATTCTTAATCATATTCATCATTACTAGGTCATTCTAACCATAATTGATCATAAAGGTTCAATGCTAACTTTACAAGTCAAGATCAATCATACCCAATAGAGTCTAGATCAATTCATGATTATATGATCCTATCTTTGATCAATCACTACACATAACATTGATTTAGGAAGATTACTCATGAACCTTCAATTTCACCTCTAATGGCATAAACCCACAAACATCACATTCATCAATTTAGATTAGGGTTCACCATAGAAATCACATGAAATCATCATAATATCACTAAACAAAGTTAAATCAAACATAATTGAATGCTATCCAACAATTTGGAATCATATTCAAGCACTACCCACACTTTGGAAGAAACCCTAGCTTAGATTGGGGTCTTCTTAAAAATTGGGGGAAAACTAGGGGGCTCTATGGATGGAAGAAACCCATAGATGAATAAGCTTCACATATATTTGATCAAAGGCCTAAACCAAGCTTGAATCCATGGAGAAAACTCGACCTAGTTGTTGCCCCAACTTCTTCTTCTTCCTTGCTTCTAGAGAGAAAACTTCTTGAGAGTAGTTTGGGGGCTCTAAGATGAATGAGTTAAAGACTTAGTTTTAAGGGTATATTAACTATTTATAGGAGGGTAATTGATTAACTAAACGTCCACCCTAACCCCTAAACTAATTACTAAAATAACCCTCAAAGCCTAACTTAAAACTAAACTTGCCAAAACTGGCAGCATCTACGGATCCCCATCCACGGAACGTGGATGGGTCTAAGGGCCATTGTTTGGGTCCATCAATTGGACTTGGGGCTCAAATGTTGTAGGGTGTTGCAGGGCTGACCTACGCCCATGACCTACGGGGCGTATGTTGATCTAAGGGGAGTGGTTCGCAACCGTAGGTCACACTTTTTGACAGTTTTGGGGGACTGTTTTAGGGTCCTCCTCAAGGACCCCTTGGGTGGTCCTTGGGGAGTCGTACCCGGACATTTAACCCTTAAACATGTCATTCTAAGTACGGGAACCACTATTACAAGTTTTAACCCTCATACGACACTCCAAAACTCCACTACAAGACTCTACAACACACTAGTTCAACTCACTAGTTTCCGGGGTGTTATAGACGCTTAGAATTGGATGAAGTGTCCCTGAAATGCTAATCAGTGGGACCATAAAAATTTATTATTTTATAGAGATATTATTTAATCGATAAATTAATATTTATTAATTTGAAGAATGGTTTGAGATTTAATGAAGGTTAATTTTGATTATATCAAAATCATTGTATCTTACTAATTTATGTATCATATTTATTGATTTCACATAAAAAAATCATTATACATAAAGTACAATGAATACATCAAAATCATTATATCTTACTAATTTATGTATCATACTTATTGATTTCACATAAATATATATATATATATATTAAATTCATTATACATAAAGTACAATGTATGTGTATGATTCATTGTAATATATTTTTTTTTGTTAAATGATTCATTGTAAAGAAATTCAAGAATTCAATCCTTCATCGTAAAATTATACATAATGTTCATTGTTTCTTAATAATCAATTATTATTCATTGTATTTACATTAAAAACATTCAATGTATGATGGTGAGAAAAAACTATATAAGCAACATAATAAATTTCTTTAAACCATATGCAAAAATGACTTCTCATTTAAAAGGTGTCATAAAATCAACAATGACAAATCAAATACGCAAAACATTATGTGAGTACAAAAGAGATCATTCTACATGCACTCAAAAAGATTTACAGTCGTGGCTTAATGAAAACTTTCATTTGAAAGTTAGTCAAGGTACAATATCAAACACACTCAAACGATCAGCTAAATATCTTTCACATCTAGAACTCTTCACAATTTTATGGTGTAGTTCGAAAAGACAATACCGGAGCTCTTGGATGCAATAAGAAAGGTTAGGGATGAGCTTCAATTAGATTTAAATTTTAAGAAAAAACAGAACACAATAAAATCATATTTCACTAAATTGTCTTAGATATATTTGTACTTTTAATGAATTATTAATTTATGATATTAATGGGACCATATATTTATATAGGGGTCTTCTGGAAATATATTATCTTATTATCTTATCAAAATTGGTGATTTTTTCCATTGGCCCAATTCGGGATCAGAGGAAATAATTATTTTAGAGAGATTATTAATTTACCGAGTATTAATTTATAGATGTTTTACGGTAGTTTTGATCTTTCAAATTTCTCAGAAATTAATATTTTCAAATATTTGAATACAAAATATTGCAAGCGGATTGTCTTCTAAAATGACTTTTTTTTTGTAGGTTGTTAGTCAGCCCAGTCCAGCTAAGGCCAGGCCAGGCCAGCCCATGATCCATAATTTAATTGGCGCGCGTATAAGAGAAACGAAATTTTCCCGCTTTAATAAAAAAAGTTGGAAACATTTCCCACACAAATTGCCGGAAGATGTCGACGTGGCAGTTGTACTCCGTCTCGGTGAATGATTTCCGATGGAAAGTCTCTGATGGAGAGTCTCTTACTGAAGCCCTCGAAGAACCGAGCTTAACCCTACCTCCCCAGCAGCTCCAATCCATGCCCGATCTCTTGCGTCAAGGTACTTGTTTGTTTTCTTCAATATTTGCATGGCATAGCATTAATGGCTTTTTTTGAAATGCAGGAAGTTCGAGATTAGCAGGGAACACTGATTCAACTTCTACACAATTTCCAATTTTTCGAACTGGATCAGGGAAACCTGTGTCAGTGAAACATTCTTTCATATCAACAGCTCTTTCCATCCTTGGTGATGAAAACAAGCCGATTTTGGACACAGGTCTCACATTTTATCCTCCATAATAATACTATAATCTATTATGTCAAATTGGGATTTTCTGAAATAAGACCCAGAACTTAGAATCAGTATTTGACCTAAAATTAATTGAAAATTCAATCTTGCTTTATTCTTTGTAACACCTGTTTCCTTTAGATTTGTCAATTTTAGGGATACAGTGGAGTATGTGAGTCCATATCCAAGTTTCTTGACTTTATGGATATGCATTACCAAATTATTGTGCAGGCATAGGAACTGGAAGACAAGATGTTCTTGCTTTTCAGGAAGCCGTGTTCCAGAAAGGCTCAGGGAAAGCCCTTAATGCTCCACAATCCTTTTCCCCTTCTAGCTTGAACAAACAATTTAGCATGTCCAACTCGTTGTTCCAGACAGGCTCCGGTAAACCAGTCAATATATCTTCTACAGGTCTTAATAGGGCCAAGGCGTTGTTGGGCTTGGAAGAAAATGGTGACCATGAAACATTTCCAGGTTCTGGAAAGAAAAATACAACTTCAGATGAGCTCTTTGGTTTTCAGGGCATTGCTAGCACAGGGTCTACTAATGTTTCAGCAGCTTCATTGTCTCCGTTTGATGTTAAATTTAACTCCCCAGTTTGTCCAGCAGAAGAGTTAGTAGCAGATTTTCTGCACTGTGCAGATAAACCTCCTCCAATAAAGTTTCATACTGCTGGTGGTAGATCAATAACAGTTTCCTGTGAGGCATTGAAACGCGCAAGGAGTCTTCTTGGAGATCTAGAGCTGGGTTGTCTTGTTGATGAAAAGGATGTGGCTGATCCATTGCTTTCTTTTTCAAAAGACCAAAAATCTGTTGATCAGGTCTCCACCAAAGAATTGAACTCTGATACTCCTGTTTCCCTCTTATCGGCAGCGAAAGGTAGTGGGTCCTCAAGCCTTTTTACCTCGCCATTGAGATCAACTTTGTATCATAAGAAGTCTTCGATTAAAACAGAGAATCTCGTTCCAGCAAGTAACTTGATAAAGGAATTTGATGCTGTGGCAAAAGAAAGCACTAGTAGGCTGGACCATAGCATTCCACAGAATGGAGAGCCATTTAATAAGAACTCAGCAGCTACGGACCTTAGAGAAAACGACATCGCTTCAAAACCTAAATTGCTAGAACGGCCTTCCTGGGGCCCTTTGGTGGAAATCTCAAATAGCATTGGAGGAGGATTTGCAGATAGAAACCAGAACGTTGGTCGGAAGAGGAAACCCGGGGGAAGTTTTGTTTCTCCATTCAAGAAGCCTCGAAGCACTAGCATTGTCAACCCTCTCAAAAGAAACGATCCCGGTGCTGCTAATGGTATATTTGAAGTTTGTAAATAGACTTCTTATGGCTTGTCTTAAATCATTTTTGATTGGTTTGATATCATTTAACTAGGGTTCTCAGATTTAGCGCCAAAATTAACCTCTCAAAAAGGAAAGGTTTCAGTTCGATATCCATTCCATGTGGCACGATTGTATATGAAGGAGTATCTTGGAAAGCCCCCATCAATCCTGAGCAAGGTGTGAATGGACCAGAATAATTTGTTTACTTTGATTGATGACTTTGCTTTTGATAGCTGATACTTCTTATATTCTGTGGAGATTCAGCTAGAGAGTTTGCCAGATGACGTGAGAAGGATGAATCCAGCTACTGCTGAGACTTATGTGTTCAATGATAAATCTTGCTCAGGTTGCATTGGAATAGAGTCTTTTTTGGAGATTCTGTCTCAATCAGGAGCTTCCATGCAATATGTTTCTAAAAAGTAATTTTTTATACTTCTCTGCAAGAATGTTAAGAAAAAATTGTTGTCTGTCAGATTAGCTGCTGTTGGAGTAGCTACATTACTAGAAGCAACCAATTTGTTTCAAGTGTTGCATTAAATGATTGTTGACCTCTTGTAGCAATATGAATAGATATTGATAATAGTACCCATTGAATCATGCATGTGTGTCTGGGAGCTTTTGTTGAAGCTACGAAATTATTTGGCTATAGATTTCACATTCTGTTCTGACATTGTT